>CAXHKU010000720.1:0-20556 GCA_964017125.1 Flabesymbios commensalis
ACCAATAAAGCATTCTAGTGTCATATTGGTTTCAAACACTATATTATATCTTCAATAACGTTAAATGAACAAGCCATTGATTAGGGGCCCACACAAAATATGTGATTTGACATAACAAACAGGATAGAGCTTACATCAGTCTTTATCCTAACCGGTAGTAATGCTTATTGGAATCTGGACACATGATGAAAGATACTGGCATGGCTCTACATACATACATACCATATAAACTTCATCCTAGTGAGTATCTACATATGTGTATAAATGAGCGCATTTTCAAAACACTACTCTTGTAGTGTATGAAATCATATGAATTGAGACCTGAGAGTGGTGCGGATGGAACTCGAACCGTGGGGTCGAGTCATCCCTGACCCACGTTGACAAGTATCATGATTTACCAGAGATGAAAGATACATGAAAGCGTAAATCATATGAATTGAGACCTGAGAGTGGTGCGGATGGAACTCCAACCGTAGGGTCGAGTCATCCCTGACCCACGTTGACAAGTATCATGATTTACCAGAGATGAAAGATACATGAAAGCGTAAATCACATAAATAGAGACCTGAGAGTGGTGCGGATGAAACTCGAACCGTAGGGTCGAGTCATCCCTGACCCATGTTGACAAGTATCGTGATTTACCAGAGATGAAAGATACATGAAAAGCGTAGATCACCTAGAGAGACTCGAGAGTGGTGCGGATGGAGCTCGGCTGAGACATCCCTGACCCACGTTGACAAGTATCGTGATTTACCAGAGATAAAATATACAGCGGAAATCACATAAAGATACTCGAGAGTGGTGCGGATAGAACTCAATCTGTATTATCAAGTCATCCCTGACCCACATTGACAAGTATCGTGATTTACCTGAGTCTGCATAAACTATGAAGACGACTGTGTTGGCATGTGCCAACTAGCCTGACTCTCCGAGAAGGAAGTGAAGGTAGGGCAGTGTTAGTAGAAACATAGCAAAACAACACAAACATACACAGTACCTATATAAATATTGGGACCGATTATGACTTTAATGCATACAGATACTTAAAATAAAGCCAGAGGGGGTCGAGGTGTAAAACCTTTAGAGCAAGATAAAAACAATCAGTTGTAGTTTAAAAATACATACATGTGTAACAATGAAATTATATACATTGAGCAGTGTAGCTATATGTAATACATTGACCACCAGGGCAATGGGATGGTTATAGATGTACATGTACAAAGTGATTAAACTTGTAGCAAGGCAACGCATCATAATGAAATGTGTAGCCGTGAATGTCTTTTTTTTTTTTTTTTTTTTTTTTTTTATCTTGCCAGCATACAACCTCGGCAGAGGTACGTGTAGCATCAGACCCCCTCTGTCATCTCTTGAGCCCAGACATGACCTGGAAATATAAGAACTAGCGCAGATTACTGTGTACACCACATCATTTATAAACAAAATTATGATTAGATAGTATAAACTAAAGATACAATGTATGATTGTAATTCTACAACAATGTACATAAACACAGTAGAAAATATCTACGTAGAGGTCATGACGAAGCATATATAATAAACTGTGTGAATTGAGTTACAAATCTGAAAACGCCATATTGACCTGTGCATTTTTAATTAAAGAATCAGGAGTTCTGATATACAACTGATAAGAATCGCTGGACCAACGCCCTAATGTTTTTATTAAATGATCTGGTGTATTAACTGAAGCTGAACTAGTTGCTGCTCCAATACGAAAAGAATGACCCGCGTAAACATTTGGGTTATGACCTAGTTCCTTTAAAATTGAGCGTATTCTTTCAATAAAAATCAAACGGGATAAGACACCACCATCTGCTAACAGAAAAAGTGGTGAATTTGGATGTCTAGTAAACCTGGATCTCATATCCCAAAAATCTAGCATAGCTGTAACAGGGCAGCTTAGACTCGGAATTGCATGTAATTTGATTCTGCATCCTTTTCTGAAAGGGTCTGTTTTTGAGGATTTTATTAATACCGACATATAGGTGAAAGTGATCCCAATTTTTCCAAAGGAAATATCTTTTAAACAGATAGTTGTGGAGGGGTCAACATGAGAAGTACGAGTAGTGAACTCACCACAACGTAGTAAACCATAGAACGCCAAGCATGACGCTGCTTTTAATAACTTATCGTTATATGCCCCATAAATACTTGAATTCAAAAGATGGCAAATCTGATATAAAATTGAAGAAGTAATAGGTAACCTGGTTCTTGAGGATTTTGAACTTTGACGTCTAATACCTTTCATAATCAGGAAAAGTTTGAACAGCTGAGAGCCATCATTTTTTTGCAGAGGGTTCATACCCGCATTACTGATATAATGATACTTAATCCCACATAAATAATTTTTTATAGTGTGATAAGTTAAATGAAGCCGCGAAGCACAATGTGAAACAAAGAAAATCAATATTTCTTCAGATATTTGAGGCAGATGTTGACATGAAAAAGGTACCAAATGCATAGCTGCAAATGTCAAGTATTTATTAAATCCTGTTTTGTAAGCCATGGACGTACTTTTACACAAAGAGGCTTGTTGATAAACTTGAACCGCATGCTTTAAAGCTTCATTGGATCGAAGTTGATTGGGCAAGGTAGAATGTCTGCATCTGGAGCAAGCTGACGAAATTGCTCCATCTGAAAACGTGATAAAGCATCAGCAATGCCATTTTCAACACCCGGAACATAGATGCTAGAGAATGAAAAAGAACAGGTAGCTGCTATTACAGCCAGCTGACGCATCAAGTGGTTGATTGGGGGTGAGCCCGATCGACCTTTATTTAAGATAGCTACAGTAGCTTGATTGTCAGAATGAAAAATAATACGTTTACGAGCCCAGGAAGTGCCCCATAATTTTGCTGCAATGAGAATGGGGAATGTTTCCTGGAAAGCAATTGACAAAGAATTACTGACAAAGTCTGGTAGCCGTGTTGGCCATTTCCCATTAAACCAAGCACCCTGAAAATATCCACCGTAACCAATAGTTCCGGAAGCATCTGTGAATAAATGCAAATCATCAGCTGATGTGTTGTGATTGTCCCGAAATAGAGAGATGCCATTCCATGAATTTAGAAATTTTAGCCAGAGCTGTAAATCACGCTTGCATTCCTTGTTTAAACTTACACAATGATAAGGTTTTTTAGCTTTTTTGATCAGATTGATAAAATGACTGACAAAAGGGCGTCCGAGAGGAATCACACGACAAGCAAAGCAAAGAAAACCTAGAAGACGCTGAGCATCTTTTTGTCTACAATGTTTTTTGGAAAGGAACAATGATAGAAAATCAGAGATACGCTTCACCTTATCCAAAGGAAGTCTTGCTTCCAATGCTTCAGAATCTAAGATTACCCCCAGGTATTCTAAGCTAAGAGTGGGTCCCACTGTTTTTTGTGGTGACAATGGAATACCCAAGAGTTTGAAAACATGAGTAAGCACGGACATTGTCCGCAGACCTGTACCATGATCTGTATCACCATCTGGTTTGTCAATAGTAAGAAAATCATTCAACAGGTGGAATAGTACAGATATATCAAACTTATTTTGAATTATCCAACATATTGCTGTTGAGAGAGTGTCAAATATTTTTGGACTGGAACGACATCCAAAAGCTAAACGAACATAAAAGTAGTATTTTCCCTTCCAAAAAATGCCATGTAAATGCCACAAAGAAGGGTGTATTGGAATAAGTTTGAAGGCATCTACTATATCTGTTTTGCACAGGATTGAACCTTTTCCAAATTTCTGTATCACCTGTATAGCGTCGTCAACTTTGACGTATTTTAAAGAAAACTCTTGTTTGTCTATAAGTGAATTAATGCTAGGATGCAGATCATTGTCATGAGGAGCAGAGAAATCTACAATTAGGCGTTTTTTTTGCGAAATTTTTTTGGTTACGATGCCAAGTGGATTTATTCTGCATTTTGCAAAAGGTGGTTTGAGAAAAGGACCAATAATATAGCCTTTGTTTAGCTCACTGGCAAGCAATTTGTCTACCTCGAGCGGCTCTATATCTGCAGAACGCAAATTTTTGCATTGAAAAGAAACAGTAGGTAAAATTGATATACCTGTGTGAAAACCCATTTTTAAACCTGACAATAAATAATGAACGAATTTTTTATCTGGATGATCCCTCAAAAAATCTTGTAGGATATCTACTTTAATAGGTGTTGATGCCTTCATGTCAATTGCATGAAAAGTATCCAAGCTAGAAACAATAGGATTCTCAACTAGTCAATGACGATCATTGACAGAATTTGACTGTTTTGTCGCATTTTTTTGGTTGCAGGTAATTGTCTGCAATTTTTTCCGTTAGGGTGACTATCTTTGCACTTCTGACAGATATGTAGAAATTGACAGTTATCTCGTGTACAAGAGTTTGGAGAATTAAAATTGTTGCAAATTTCCTGACCTCCGTGCATAATGCGGCGGCGTCCCCTGCGATCTAAATCGGTCGCTGTGGAATTTTTGGATGAAGAACTATGGTAATTATTACTTGGTTTAATTTGATTTTGAGTCTGAGAGCAAGATTCGGTGGAGTGATCCAACGAACTGCATGAAGAGCAAGTAGTCACCCTTTGACCGGCAAAAATATAACTAAATAAACCATTATCCCTGAGGGACCAATCCAGTTTTATATTTTGATTCAGCAATAAAGCGGCTGCCTTGGCTGAAAAAGCTTTATGGTAATCATAGAACCCAGTTCCTCTGAATTTGGTTGATATTAAAATTATTTCATTACAGTAAGCATCAAGTTCTGAGCGTCTTTGTGGGAAAGTGTCGCACATAATATTGCGATAAACTGAAAAAGCTAGGATAAATTCATCCAATTTCAAATTTCGCGACAAACGTGTGTCGGGCAACGGCTTCAGAGGAACTACATTCTCACCGATCACCAGATGACGATTACAATGGTCAATTTCTGGATTATAACCAGACAGAAGAGCAGCAAGGTTAACATCCTTACCTCGGATAATGTCTTGCTTTAGTCTAGTTGACACAATGTCAACATGGCTGATTGCATCAGGAGCTACCCCATGCACGCCCATGGCCATAGGCATAGTAAGTCTATGTGACATGTTGTGTCCACTGTTACTGCCGCCGGCGATGCTGTGCCTGGGTACTGCAGCGCTGTGTTGACTGTCACTGCGGTAGCTTGAGGTGGAAGGTCCCGCTGATTGCGTATGCCCGTGGCCATGGGTGAATGGTGTCTGCTGGCTCCAAGCAGTGTCATCTTGATGTTGCAATTGTTGTGTGTAGGCACTCTGTGGAGCATGTAGAGAAGAGTAGGCTGATGCCAGATCGTATTGACCTGGTGCGGCTGTGTTTTCATTCCTTGGCTGGAAGTGTTGTGACTGTGATGTGTGTGAAGTCTGTGAGTGTGATGGCAGTCTGGTGAATTCCGGTGACGTCATTGGCATGGCGCTTGTGTCGTCTCCTCCCATTGGCTGGTGGCTGGTCCGTGCGGTCGTCCTGTCCCTGCGTCGGTCTTCCCGTGGCATGTACGGCTGATCATGCGCACTTCTGGTTTCCGCCAGCTGGTCGACGTCAGTTTGTTGATGTTGTTGACATTGGCTGTCAAACTGAACCGTTTTTTCCGGCGACAAACCCACATGCCTATTGAGTCTGTCAATTGAATTTTTTAGGGTTGCCGAAAGATTCAAAGTGAGTTGATCTTTTGGGTCAGAGGGTATGTCCCGAGAATTATTCAATTTCGTTGGATAAGTAAAACTGCGATGACGATCGCTACCACTGGCAGTGCATCTGGACCGAGTCTGAGAGTGAGATTGAGTAGCGTGAGAAGTGGCAGGCTTTTTTTTGTCGTTGAAATATTGTCCATTGTCCTCACTGTCACTGTAGTCGGAAAATTCCTCGTCAGTGCTCTCAACAGGTCTTCTTTTCAATTTACGTTTTCTATTTGCAATTTGTGGCAGGTCTAAAATATGTAGAGGTATATCGTTGGCGTTGCTGGAATCAGTGACATTTGGGTATTTTGATCTTGTTTTTCTCACCTCAGACTCAGTCTCTATGCTGCTGTTATCAGTGTTGACGTTGTGACTGTCAGTGTGACTGCCAGTGGTACTTTTTCGTCGTGAGCCCCTTGTCTTTGAGCCAGCCTGGATGAAATTCTGGGCATAAATCTTCACAAGGGCTGGTCTTTTTGCCCAAGCTGGATAACTTATGCCTTCTCTTGTGAGAGCAGACCTGATTTCTGCCACTGTAAGGTTTGCGTTCTTAGGCATATTGAATTATAAGGGGTTAGAAAAAAGTATAGAGAAAGAGACTGCACCCCAACTAGCTCCAGGCTGGCAAACAAAGGACTGATTTGGGAATCCAGATTGAGACTACAGCAATGGATTCAAGAGCTCTCTGATTGGTCATATAAGAGAGTACTCTTATGCAGCCAATCATAAAACAGCTGCTCTATGATTGGGCAGAAAACTTAGTATGTGATTGAATACTTTTGGATCCCTGTTTTGCACAGGAAAGCAGCTAAGAGTACTGTGGAAATTTTGTCCACAGCTTATAGTGTGAAAGGATAAAACCAACAGCCAAGCCTACAGCCTAATCATATACATTCAGTGAACTAGACAAATCCTGTTGCATTTTGTCTGCACTGACTGCAATGAGAAGCTGAGGGGAATGACACAGTAAATAAAGCTACAAACAAAACATAAACCCACCTATATGGATCTCAATCCAAATAGGTAACATACTTACACATGAACTTGTGTGTGTGCCTTTGTCATTAGCTAAAAGTGGAGCAATCATAAACTCACCATCCAAAGCAACGTTTATTGTCACTGAAGATATTGATCACGTCCAAAATGTTCCCAAACCTGTGTCAGTGTCTGTATCTTCATCGATGGACATGCACTGGTAAGGAGTATGGATAAACCAACTTGCTGTTTATGAAAGATCCACAAGAGTACATTCTGTGCGACAGGAGGTAATATGGAGACACTGAGCTAATGTATTGAAATAGGCTTATGCAAAACTTCAGCCAAACTAGTATGCCACTGTTGAGTTACCAATAATTGCTTTGTCTTGTACATATGTTATGTTACTTCTCATCAACTTATTTCATGAGATAGATATGAATATGTAGACTTTTAGAGAAATATTTCCTCAATGTGTAGGGCGGGGGCCCTAGGGTAGTGGTTAGCACCGCTGCCTTTCACGCCAGAGTTCGGGGTTCGGTTCCCGGTCTCGGCGGTTTCAAAGAAACAAAAAATGTTTCTTCCCCATCCACGTGTGAAAGTCAGTATTGCGGGGAGCCTCCGTGACCGAGAGGTAGCGTGCTCGGCCTCAGACCGCCAGGGTTCGAATTTCGAATCCTGTGTCTGGAGGACAGTGTCATCTCAATCATCTCACCATCCTCAGGAGGTTCTCCTGGCCCAGTTTAGCCTATATGTGCACAAAGGTGGCCTAAAGCCCGATTCATTTCATTTCCTCAATGTGTATACAGTCATGATATTAGGTTTCATGATATTCCAGACAGACTAGTGCAAGGTGAGAAAAATAATCTTTTTGGTGTGCTAATTTTATGTAAGCTGAGTACTGGCAGATTGTGACATCACATCCTCTTCCAAAATATTTGGAAAGCAATCAGCCTGAACTATCTTCAAACAGAGCCCTATGCTGCTTGCTCATGTTGATGGTGTTGGCCGTTAATGTTGAGGATGTTTGTACACATCACTTATTAAATAGTAGAGTTAATGCAGAAAAGCACATTTTTGACAAGGAAAGTTGAATCACTAGTATAATTATACTAAACAAAATATGCAATAATGGTGAAACATTATTTAGTCAGATATTAGAATATAATGAGTGACTGACTATGTTTTTGATAACAGAACACTAGCACGCCATGGGACTGCTCGCTCCCTCACAGACACTGCCAAGTATAGATTATCCCACCTATGAAATTTACTGTATGTTATTCGTCAGCCCGGTTTATCCATGTTGATTTCGTGTAAGGCCACGCGCTGTGTGCTCGTTCACATATCAGTGTGTGGTCTGCATGACCGTCTGTATCCACACTGTTGAATCAGTGAGTAATCTAATGAATCATTCTACCAACCTTGTGTGCTCATATTCATATACATAGATCTTATTAACCTGATACTTCACTGCAATCCTTTGTAGATAAATCTTTAGTTACACTGTTCGATGTACAGGTCTTCTCGCTTAATTGCTCAATGCATTAGAAATATATGAAAAAAATATATATTATGGTCTTTTGACAAATTTCCGGTGGCTTTCTGTTTATTTTCTTTGCAAATTCAGAATCTGTGACCTTTAAAATGTATAGAAAAAAATTAAAATTGTGAAATTCGGTCTAGTATCGGCAAAACTATGCACAATTTAAATTTTCTCACTGTTTCTTCGGCGGTCATTTTGAATGACGTCATAATATGCTTTTAAGCGCAGTGAGAGTCTGTTATCCGGCCAGGCGGGGTCCCCAGGACTAGAACTTTTTGGCGAAAAACTCACTGCAGTACACCAAGAAAAATGACAAGGAGTAACTTTAGATAAGCAGCTTACTTTTAATGCTTATATAAATGAAAAAGACAAGAAAGGAAGGCAACGCCTTGGTCTGCTCAAACTCCTGAGCGGCACAAAGTGAGGCTATCAACCTAAAACACTAATGAGACTATATAAATGCTGTATACGTCCAGTACTAGAATATGGCGCTCCATATATGGCGGCCAGGCGGGGTCCCCAGGACTAGAACTTTTTGGCGAAAAACTCACTGCAGTACACCAAGAAAAATGACAAGGAGTAACTTTAGATAAGCAGCTTACTTTTAATGCTTATATAAATGAAAAAGACAAGAAAGGAAGGCAACGCCTTGGTCTGCTCAAACTCCTGAGCGGCACAAAGTGAGGCTATCAACCTAAAACACTAATGAGACTATATAAATGCTGTATACGTCCAGTACTAGAATATGGCGCTCCAGTAATTCTAGGAGCGTCCACTACGAATATCAAGAAACTTAAAATAATTCAAAACAAGGCAATAAGAATAGCCTACAAATTGGATCCACTTTAAAGATATTCATGATATTGCTAAGATCCCTCTGATCAAAGAAAGATTTTAATATATAACATAATAAATTCATTCATTCGCTCCACGAGCATTCAGATTTTTTCAAACTATACAAAATGAATAAGAGTATGATCTATCAAGAATTAAGAGACGGCATAACACACATCTGGACAAATTAATATCAGAATATGCCGAAATTTACGACCAACATTGAGACTGCTGTGAGAAGGCGTCTAGAGCTGTGTCGGTCCAGCGCCAACAGCGCTGGGCCGGCATTGAGACAGCAAGTGAGAGTGATATTAAAACAATGAGTGTTGTCACAGTGTGGCTACAGCAGTGCCAATGTTAGTCCAGCGCTAACAGCGCTGAAACGGAATTGGCGCAACGCTGGCGGCACTGGCAGTACTCAAGAGTGCGACAACAGCGATGCCGCGTCGACGGGCCAACACTTCAGGTGTTGACCAGTCACCACGGCACGTTGTCACTCACCAGCGTGTCACCGAGTTGATAAGTGACACTATTACACAAAATATGTCACGCATACACAAAAGACTTATAAACAGCAAATTAATAACTCTCACCTACAAACAAAAACGCACAAAACATCAAGAAAACATGCATACACTCAAATATACAACTCACAAAACAGCAGAATAAAGTAACAGACAGGATTCAAACACCACAATGAATCCTGGAAGGGTTTAAAGCCCCTGGTGGCTCTGAATAGAGACAATTCAGAACAAGCGAACTTTCTTAATTTCATAAATTAAGATGAGACGCAATAGCTTCTAGGAGCTTTCTATTTTCCAAATGATCAGCTTCAGACACTTTTAGACCATTCCACCCAAATTCAATAAAAAATTAGATCAAAATTACATAACTCTGATGTTTTTTCTCTGGCAGTGGGTATGCTGGAGTATGGCGACGGCACACAAGACAGTCAAACAGCACGAGGTAAATTGATCACATTTGATTCAAAATTTAATGAGTAACGAAGCATGGTGTCTCTACTGTCCACATGACACAAATTATACACCGCAATATAAGCCATAGTGTCTCAAGTGTGGATTTAATTGGACCATGTTTGACAACTGAACCCGAAATTCACATTAAAAAAATTAGCGACACAGCAAGTACTGTATTGTCCACTCTAAGCTTTCAGCACTGAGTGTGGAGTAAACAGGTCACATGTTGGACAGGGAAGCGCAGAGCGCAATTTTAAGTATGTTAACATACTAAGTGAATTTAAATATGCACGAGGGACATAGGTTTAAAAAAGAAATGTCTCAAATGTAAATTTAAAGGATCTGCTAAATTACAACATCATCGGTCTTTTCATTCACATTAGAGACAAAAGAATCGCGGGATACAGGGTAGCTATTGGCTGATTCAACACCTCATCTAGACCATCGTAACCCTCTGTAGCCGAGGGTGTATTTAAATTAATTAAATTTTAAAATGCTTCTATTTCCAGGCTCTTTACCAACCAGACATTTGCAATGAGTATTATACTAATGAGGAATTTGGAAAGGCCAAAAACCGCTTTTATACAAGCTTCGATGCTTTTATCTCACTCTAAGCACCCTTCGGGTGCTAGGGTTCACTTTGCACAGAGCAGAATTACACAAAAGGTGATGACATCAACAGGACTGAGCGCGTCGTCACCTCGTCACTACCACTCACAAAAACGCCAGGCACTCCACAATGTATATTTAATATTGTCCTGACGTCTATTACACTGGCCCAACATTAAACCAACTTTGGCTAAACGACTCATCTTGCTGGAGAAGCAGTTCATATATTATGGTCTTGATCAGAGCACGAACAGCAGTAACAGCATACTTTCGTAGTACGCAGTTACTGCTGTTTGTTTTTGCACGGCAGCGTATTGGTGGTGATAAATTACTATTAATTGAACAGTTGTATCAATAAAAGACGTTATTTAGTCGTATTACACGCTAGAAATGTATAAATTATATCGATTTGCAATGCTTTCTACTGCCAAGCCTAAAAATCTACTTTTGTTATTACAAAATTTGATATTATTGAATATAAATATCTTACCCAAGACCTAACTTCTATATTGCATAACATAGACCAGCTCTAGATGTCAGCGGTGGGAGAGTGGGGGGAACCGGCTGTGGGGAGGATAGCGGCACAAGTGTGCAGATACTGTCTATTGAAAGTGCTGTTACAAACAAGAAGGAGGCAGTGACATAGGCGTAAAGGAAGTATATACTTGCTACACAAGTGAGCAAATACGGCCTTTTGGCGGCACTATGGCAGGGAGAGCCAGTTAAAAAGCAGTAAATGCCTAGTTTACCAGGGAGCCGATAATGCCTTTTGACTTTGCACAGGCAGAACAGATGTTAAACGGAAGTTTACAACAGACATTTGTCCTGAAAGTCAGCCTAAAAACTTGGAGACTCCTAAAAACTTGGAGACTTTGTTTGCAAGCTAAAAATGACATGTATGTGTTCTATGACCCGACAGCCAGCTGACGAACACTTCTGAAACATTCCATCAGTTATTATATTTGGGCTATGCCCAAATGTACTGATTTCTCTACAGTTCTTTAAACTTATTATTCTGTGCAGGTTTTGTTAGAAGCGATTTCTCCCAGACTTTTTATCCAATCTACATGGAATTTGTATACCATATTCCCAGAGTATTCAGGTATTCTGCTATGACTTTTCTAAGTCATCCATTATGTTCTTCCGGATTTATCCAGGATTATCTGAATCAATATACTCTTTAATAAAAAAAAAGGCAGTTCCTCCTTACTTGTAAAGTGAGCAGATACTGCACTATGCTGCTCTTCAAATGCGAAAGGCAGCATCTGCTTATTAGCAAAGTGAGCAGATACCGGTACTACCTTTTGGCTTGCACGGCAATGTTTGTACAATAGTGTACATGTCGGGTGATTCCCCATTCATTGCCAGGAGGGTGAACAGGGTGCTCCTATGTCCAGATCTACTCCACCCTGTAGTCTCTAGATCTGATAATGAAAATACATTTTTCAAATGTTTCAATTTCGGGCAAGCGTCGCAGACAGTGACCCAGTATTGAACCAATATTGTGTATTTGGTATGGACAGTTGAAACATTTTAAATGCCACAATTAAAATAACAGTTGCAATTTTATTCACACACAAAACGTTGAATCAATGTTGTTTTAATGTTGGGCTAGCATCGCGGATAGCGATACAAACATTAAGTCAACAGAGAGACAAGTCAATGTGTGTACTGGGCATTCTGAATGCATTTGACAAACAAATATATACATATCTATTTAAAAGTGCAAAAGCTCAGTGGGGATTTCTGAAATTTGAAGTCCAAAATTCCAGTTCAGAATGGCTGCCAAAAATCTCATATGTGAAAATGCAATCAATCTGTCGTAATAAAAATAACCCAACAAAATTCAAAATGACCGCCACAAAAACTCAAAAAAACAAGCCCAAATAGTATTGTTACTTGAAAAGTCACAATCTCCCTCTAGTTTATCATGTGAGAGCATTTTTAAAACATCTCCCGATCAATATTTTGGCCATTTTAACCATTTGTGATGATGTGATAGAGTATCTTACATTTCAGAAACATGCTGTGCTCACCCGAAACATAGTGGAGGAACGAGATCCTTCTAACTAAGAAATCATAGTGGCATATATTTCTTTTTTGATTGAAGTGCCGGAGCCTCCACCAACTTTTGGGATGCGGTTGTGCAGATCCTGTTCGGCCTCGACAGAGTAGCGGCGGTTCCCGGGATCGGTGACCACAGTCTCTCCCGTTGACTGGTGAAGTGTTATTGGCATTGTGACATGGATAGGATCCACCGATCTCGACGCCCGGGATGGAGATTTCTGACTCGTACTGCTAAGTCTTTGACTTGCTCTTGCTGCTGTGTTCATGCTGATCGCTCAGTCAATCAAATTGCGAATTTGGATTAGATACTGATACAGGCCTGACAGGCGACGTTATAAATTTTGAGACACCTCAAAACTTTGTACGTTGTGGAGGGTCGGGGCTCAGCCGCTCTGGGCCTGTCAGAGGTGCGCCGCCGTCATAGTAAGCCAGACCGTCGTACAGCCGTTTCTGCCTTCTCAATTCCCAGGCCCAGCCCATAATTTGTGTCATTTGTGGCCTGACAATCGTACATATCTCGGATTAAATCAGCATTGCTTGGATTCCCATTAATGTCTTATGTTAAATTAACAAAAACAACCTAAATTAAAATCTTTAAACGATAACGTCCAACACAAACAAAGCAATCTAAGTTCATTAGCATACAACAGCAGTACACACTGGAATGTTATCCGACATGAATAGATTCACAAAATGTATTAACAAAAAGTGACAAAATTAATGTATATATTTTATTTTACATATAATGTATAATTAAATCTATCACATTGACAATTTGTTATTGGTCGGTTGAAAACTTATCACAGTTGGCAATTGTAAATTTTAATCGTAAAACATGACTAATAACATAATAATTACATAACAAACATTATTTCAAACAACTTATTTCAGGTAAGGAAACATGGACTGCAACTGGTTCTGTGTTGTCTTATAAAACATGCACATTTTGTGACATATTGAAACCTAACAATGTATAGGGCTAATTTATTTTAACCCTTTACCTGCTAAGTTACATTATATAAATTCTCACCCACAAGTTGTGCCTCACTAGCGCGAACCACAACTTCAAGTGGGTGAAAAATACTCATATTTGTTTAAGTTGAGACCAAAAAAGGATGTTTTAAAACACATTTTCCCCAATAACAGTGATTTAATCTTATAATAAAAAGAATTAAAACTGATAATAGTCGTGCTTAAAGGGTCAAATATTTACTGAAGAACAAATTTGATTGCTAAAAGTGTCCTTAGGCTTAGTAGCATAATTATTACCCTTTTTAATCCTTTGAGCATTTAGCATGACTTTTATAAAAAAAAATTATCTATTTTATTAGCAGGTAAAATTACAGATATTGGGAATTTAATGAATGTTTAAACATAAATAATTGCACATAGGAGTAATTTTCACCCACTTGCAGTTGTGGTTTGCAGTAGCGAGACACAACCATCAAGTGGACAAAATTAATTAATTATTTCTTAGCGCTTCAAAGGGTTAACCTTGATATGCAAA
This sequence comes from Flabesymbios commensalis, assembly GCA_964017125.1. Classification (NCBI taxonomy): domain Eukaryota; kingdom Metazoa; phylum Annelida; class Polychaeta; order Terebellida; family Flabelligeridae; genus Flabesymbios; species Flabesymbios commensalis. The sequence continues at coordinate 14,211 of CAXHKU010000720.1, forward strand.
TTGCCAGGCAGAATTTATTCACTCAAGGTAAATGAACATGACTTAATTTTATAAGATAACCACATATTATATATCAAAGAAAGATGAGAAAGTCCTCAACATTGACATTTACTATTTTTTCATGCATTTACTAATTTTAATATGCCACGTGGGGCATACAATAGTCAGTTTAGGTTTACAGTTGCTGCTTGGCTTAAAACCTCAATCAGCAATGAGAAGTAGGATTTGCATTGAGGCTTAACTATTGAGAAACACCAAGGAAGTTTGTTGAATTTGCATTCACCATGAGCTAATAATTGTCACTTGACTTATACATCAAATAGCTTAAAAACGTTATGAATTTTATGGACTACTACCCAATAAATACAAAACATTTGTATAACAGTTGGGCAATGTTGGATCATCGTCAGAGACATTGGGCCAACGTTGTACATAGTTTATACAAATGTTTTGTGTTTGCTGGGTAGACGGCAATTTATTTTAAATGAGATTAAATGAATAGGCTTTGATCTGTCAGTGAGAACAATAATGACTTTTTTAGTGCCTACTGTTAAATTGGTTCAAAACAAAATAAATTGATCTAATGTTGTTTAAATGTTGGTCCACCATCTACAACGCTGTGCCAACATTAAAACAACTTTGGTCTATGTCTTGTATTTGCAGGGTTGTTGTGACTTTTTGTGATACTGTGCTTGTTCAGACATTGACCACGGCTTGATGTTTTTCCGTCGTAAGTTCCCTGGCCGAGTACTTGTAGTCGATGAGGCTGCTCACCCAGTCTACCACTGAAGACAAACACCGCCTCATAATCCTCACTGTGTCTGAAAATATAACAAAATGTATAGATTATATTCCCCACAAACCAAAATAGTGATTACCACAGAGGCAAATATACAAAACAATAGAAATGTGTTTTTGTACATGTGATCCGCCACGCGAAAAGGGTCATAGGCTCCAAATTTTCAAAATTGATTTTTTCAGTTGATTCGATAGCCGTGTTCTTTCTGTCTCATTAACTGAAATAATTTAAAAAAAATCTTTATAACTTTTTAGTTATGTAATCATTTTAATTAAATTATGTAATCCTTTAAATTAAATTTTAAATGACGTCATAAATAATTTGAATAAAGCCTCGGAGAGGTACCTTCTCAAGTGGCGGGTCACATATAGTCAAAATGAATGTATCTCCACAACATTACCATTAGAGGAGCATAATTTGTAAATCTCAGGAGGAAATATGCAAAATAATGATTTACTGGTAAAAAAAAGAATCCACCGGAAAAAAATTATCACAAACAATTTTTAAATACCTAAGAGGTACTGCAATTATTTTTAAATGCTAAATTAATGTTGAAGTCACCCCTTAAACTATCCAAAAATAAGATCGTAGTAAAATACACCCTGCCCAGTCAGGTCAGACCGTCAGACTACCAGTCTGACCTTGACAACAGGTGTGTGTCAGGCCTGTACGAAATAGAGGGAGTGCGAGCATCATGAATATTCATTATGACGTCACCGGTTTACTGACTGTTGTTTGGAGGTCACACTCAGGTCAGATTGTCTGGCCTGCATGAGTTGGCCAGGGAAGATGAAGATGAGTAAAATAGTACTGGTACTTTGGAACATTGTTTCTTAAACAAATCAAAGGAACTTAAAATTATTTGAATTTTGTGAAACTACTATGAATTTTGTGAAATGTAAGTGCCAACTTATAACAATGTCACTGGTTTTGGACATTTAAGATCAATCATTTCAGCGCGGGACCGGCTTTAGATGTCAGAATCTAAGGTCAGTAGACGTCAGATTCTGACGTCCACAGTCTAGCCCGACACTGAAAAAGTAAAATATTAACATTTATGATTTCAAATTGAATGAAACCCCTGAGGTCTCGTTTTTTAATAAAAAATATTTCAGCGTTGTAAGGATGGAAGAAGACAGAACTACTGCTGTAGTCAATATCACTGCTTGAGCGGTTCAAAGCTTTCACCAGTAAGGTTAGTAGTTCAGATTTTGTCTCACTTGAAGCTGTGTTTTGTGCTTTCAAATTTTACAGTTATAATTTTATATCAAATTCCAAGGATGCCTTTCTGAGGTGATAATAAAAAGGTTGGTTATGGTCGTGGTTTGCACTTATAAGGTTAACATTTACAACGCTGACATTTTTTTGTATAAACAACGAAATTTGAAATAATCATAAATATCTTAGCTAGCTCTTTCCACTTCATTTGAAAACCCATGTTATGGGTCTACAGCCATTATACATTTTAAATTCTTTTAGTGCAGGGATCAACTTAGCCATCAGAGTCTGACATCGATAGACAGCAGATTCTGACAACAAAAGTCGGCCCCCGGACTGATCTGAGCATAACCATAAACGTACTTTGCTGTGAAGAACACCTTGAGAAGGATTTTGTTTTTAGAGATGTGAGTGATGAATGCGTTTAGACATCCTGACTGTGGGGTGACAAAGAATGAGTCACCGACACAGGTATCGCTCATCCATTCTGTAAAATCATATATCATCGAGCAACAAATACTTCTCTAAATCTGAGGGTTCATTTAACTCTCAAAGATAAAGCAAAAATGCTTCCATAATGGGATCACCCACCTCTTTGACAGTTCCAGTAGCTGTCAGACCCTGTAGGGCTGGTCAACATGAACTGACACTCTCTCTCCTGTCCGACCAAACATGTACTAAAGTGAATGGTCTCCTTGGATAGCGACAATGTAGGAAAGGCCAGTTTGGCATACAGGAGAAGTTTCTGGAAAAAAAATCAATTTTGCAGGTACATGTACATAATGTTGCATTGGCAAGATGTGAATCTTGGTCCAGCAAGTTTTCCAACGCCAAAGTTAAAAAATATCACCCGCTTTGGTAAAATGGTTAAATATGAACCAAAAAGGTTGGATCATTGGGGTTAAGCTGTCTCAGCTACACACAGAATCTACTGTGGGGACAAGTTATGTACCTTACTTATTCAACAATCAGATATTTTTTTCTCAAAACTATGCATAAAAATACATTTAATAGTCAGCCAGCCAAGGGCTGCTAAAGTGATGAAAAAATGACTAGATGGCATTTCTTTGTTACAAGCAATCCGACACATCAAGCATGTCCAGAAGGGTCATGGGGACCCAGCCTGGCCGGATAACAAACTCTCACTGCGCTTAAAAGCATATTATGACGTCATTCAAAAATGACCGCCAAAGAAACATGGAAAAAATTAAATTGTGTATAGTTTTGCCGATACTAGACCGAATTTCACAATTTTTATTTTATTTTATACATTTTAGAGGTCACAGATTGCGAATTTGCAAAGAAAATTAACAGAAAGCCACCGGAAATTTGTCAAAAGACCATAATATATATTTTTTTTCATATATTTTCTAATGCATTAAGCCATTAAGCGAGAAGACCTGTACATCGAACACTATAGCTGAAGATTTATCTACAAGGGATGGCAGTGAAGTATCAGGTTAATATGGTCTATGTATATGAATATGAGCACACAAGGTTGGTAGAATGATTAATTAGATTACTCACTGATTCAACAGTGCGGATACAGACGGTCATGCAGACCACACACTGATATGTGAACGAGCACACAGCGCGTGGCTTTACACGAAATCAACATGGATAAACCAGCTGGTCAGAACCATTAGTGTGATAGTAAAGTCACATTGACAGTGGAGAAACAATGATATTTCTCTGCTAGACCCAAGTTGGATTAGCTGGTTTCGAACAAGACTGGCGAGGCAGTCAGGCTCTCGACCAATGAGTCACGCCTCAACTCTTGCACACTGAAACTGACCAGTCACGGAACATGAGATGATTACAACTCTGACATAACCATGATAACGGGCTGACGAATAACATACAGTGAATTTCATAGGTGGGATAATCTATACTTGGCAGTGTCTGTGAGGGAGCGAGCAGTCCCATGGCGTGCTAGTGTTCTGTTATCAATAACATAGTCAGTCACTCATTATATTCTAAAATCTGACTAAATAATGTTCCACCATTATTGCATATTTTGTTTAGGATAATTATACTAGTGATTCAACTTTCCTTGTGCTTTTCTGCATTAACTCTACTATTTAATAAGTGATGTGTGCAAACATCCTCAACATTAACGGCCAACACCATCAACATGAGAAAGCAGCATAGGGCTCTGTTTGAAGATAGTTCAGGCTGATTGCTTTCCAAATCTTTTGGAAGAGGATGTGATGTCACAATCTGCCAGTACTCAGCTTACATAAAATTATCACACCAAGAAGATTATTTTTCTCACCTTGCACTAGTCTGTCTGGAATATCATGAGACCTAATCATGACTGCATACACATTGCGGAAATATTCCCCTGAAAGTCTACATATTCATATCTATCTCATGAAATAAGTTGATGAGAAGTAACATAACATCTGTACAAGACAAAGCAATTATTGGTAACTCAACAGTGGCATACTAGTCTGGCTGAAGTTTCGCATAAGCCTATTTCAATACATTAGCTCAGTGTCTCCATATTACCTCCTGTCTTTCATAAACAGCAAGTTGGTTTATCCATACTCCGTACCAGTGCATGTCCATCGATGAAGATACAGACACTGACACAGGGTCAGGAACATTTAGGACGAGATCAATATCTTCAGTGACAATAAACGTTGCTTTGGATGGTGAGTTCATGATTGCTCCTCTTTTAGCTAATGACAAAGGCACACACACAAGTTCATGTGTAAGTATCGCTGATATATATCATACAGCTTTGAGACTGATGTCCTCTTGTCATTAAGATATTTGATACTCTTTTTTTTAGTTAAACAAAAGTTGTGCACTAACTAAATGTATATCAATACGTGTATCAGGTCTTTTATCGGCTATAATCACAAATTCTTAGATCAGTGAAGTACACATTTCGCGTGTTATTAAGGGAGCCAAGCATACCATAGCACTACAAGAGTAGTGTTTTGAAAATGCGCTCATTTATACACATATGTAGATACTCACTAAGATGAAGTTTATATGGTATGTATGTATGCAGAGCCATGCCAGTATCTTTTATCATGTGTCCAGATTCCAATAAGCATTACTACCGGTTAGGATAAAGACTGATGTAATCTCTATCCTGTTAGTTATGACAAATCACATAGTTTGTGTGGGCCCCTAATCAATGGCTTGTTCATTTAACGTTATTGAAGATATAATATAGTGTTTGAAACCAATATGACACTAGAATGCTTTATTGGTTAGCCTATTATGCAATCTCAGGACTGTGTAGTCAGATTTGTCATGGATGCTTGCTTGCGTTGCTTTGGTAAACATGCTGGATTTAACACGAATGTTATTGTTCCATGTGTTATTTGATAACTCTCACAATTTGGATTTGTTATAAGCAGGTTGGTTATCAAAGATTAGTTTATTTTGACCAAGCAATTCATGATTGCTGTGCTGTACCAGTCACTACATTTAATAAGGGCACTATTTCCATAGTTGTTTTCAACAGTACTGCATCCCATATTGAAAGCTGAGCATGATGGCATCAAATACACACCATAGGGCCTAACCACAAAATGTAATCATGATGCAAACATGATGCAACAAAGATGATTATTCATTTACATCGGCCTTTAAACACTATTGCTCCTCGAGACAAAAAGTCGGCTGTGGATCAAAACTGAGATACTGATTTCTGATTCCGACTATGCCGGATGTTTGTCATCGTGGTTGTGCATTACAGCGATATCAACGTTTTGAAAAACACGGAGTATGCAATATTGCTTAAAATGATATCCATCATTTCTTCTGTCAAGATATTGACTTACTATATCATATTGTGATAATGCGCACAAGTTGACGTAAAGCAATAGTCACCCACTCATAATGAGCAATTCCTCTGAGTTTTCTCCTGCCAATAGCACTTTTGTGGAGTTGCGATTTTGCAATGTGACACCAGTCTGTGATGGAGCTGACCCACACTGCTGCCGTATAACTCAGACAGAAAATTACTGGGTGATCAGGAACAATTCTAGTTGGTAGGTAGGTCAATGTAACAATTCTGCTCATACCGATGACGGCGCATCTTCTAACTAGAATCTACTCATCTCACTCATTGTTATGCCAGTGATCTGATATGAAGCATCGCAACAGACTAAGACCGTGTATTTTGCCAGATTGTCTAACCCAGTATCTACTTGTTTTGGTACAAATGCATTAATTTTATATTATGTTGTAAATACAAGGTATCGAACGATACAGAGTGTGAGCTTCAGTATCACGTTCTTATCGTCATCAATGTAGTCTTCTATAACATCAACACATATATAATGCTCATTGGAATCACTTTTGTCG
>CAXHKU010000721.1:0-80906 GCA_964017125.1 Flabesymbios commensalis
CGCAAAAAGTAGAGCGCAAAATTCATACGCCAAAAAAAGTAGTGCGCGAAATTAATACGCCAAAAAAGTAGTGCGTGAAATTCATCTGCGCAAAAAAGTAGTGCGCGAAATTCATACACCAAAAAAAGTAGTGCACGAAATTCATCCGCGCAAAAAAGTAGTGCGCGAAATTATTACGCTAAAAAAAGTCGTGCGCGAAATTCATCCGCGCAAAAGAGTAGTTAGCGAAATTCATCCGCGCAAAAAAGTGGTGCGCGAAATTCATACGCCAAATAAAGTAGTGCGCAAAATTCATACGCCAAAAAAGTAGTGCGCAAAATTCATACGCCAAATAAAGTAGTGCGCAAAATTCATACGCCAAAAAGAGTAGGGTGCGAAATTCAGCCGAGCAAAAAAGTAGTGCATGAAATTCATACGCCAAAAAAGAGGTGCGCGAAATTCATACGCCAAAAAAGTAGTGCGTGAAATTCATCCGCACAAAAATGTAGTGCGCGAAATTCATACGCCAAAAAAAGTAGTGCGCGAAATTCATCTGCGCAAAAGAGTAGTTCGCGAAATTCATCCGCGCAAAAAAGTAGTGCGCGAAATTTATACGCCAAAAAGTAGTGCATGAAATTCATCCACACAAAAAAGTAGTGCGCGAAATTCATACGCCAAATAAAGTAGTCCGCGAAATTCATACGCCAAAAAAAGTAGTGCGTGAAATTCATCTGCGCAAAAAAGTAGTGCGCGAAATTCATACGCCAAAAAAAGTAGTGCGCAAACTTCACACGCCAAAAAAAGGAGTGCGCGAAATTCATACGCCAAAAAACTAGTGCGGGAAATTCACCCTCGCAAAAAACAAGTGCGTGAAATTCATTCGCGCAAAAAAATAGTGCGCGAAATTCAGCCGAGCAAAAAAGTAGTGCATGAAATTTATACGCCAAAAAAGTGGTGCGCGAAATTCATCCGCCAAAAAAGTAGTGCGTGAAATTCATCCGCACAAAAATGTAGTGCGCGAAATTCATACGCCAAAAAAAGTAGTGCGCGAAATTCATCTGCGCAAAAGAGTAGTTCGCGGAATTCATCCGCGCAAAAAAGTAGTGCACGAAATTTATACGCCAAAAAAAGTAGTGCGCGAAATTCATACGCCAAAAAAAGTAATTTGCAAAATTCATTCGCGCAAAAAAGTAGTCCGCGAAATTCATACGCCAAAAAAAGTAGTGCGTGAAATTCATCTGCGCAAAAAAGTAGTGCGCGAAATTCATCCGCGCAAAAAAGTGGTGCACGAAATTTATCAGCGCAAAAAGTAGAGCGCAAAATTCATACGCCAAAAAAAGTAGTGCGCGAAATTAATACGCCAAAAAAGTAGTGCGTGAAATTCATCTGCGCAAAAAACTAGTGCGCGAAATTCATACACCAAAAAAAGTAGTGCACGAAATTCATCCGCGCAAAAAAGTTGTGCGCGAAATTCATACGCCAAAAAAAGTGGTGCGCAAAATCCAACCGCGCAAAAAAGTAGTGCGCAAACTTCACACGCCAAAAAAAGGAGTGCGCGAAATTCATACGCCAAAAAACTAGTGCGGGAAATTCACCCTCGCAAAAAACAAGTGCGTGAAATTCATCCGCGCAAAAAAGTAGTGCGCGAAATAACTACGCCAAAAAAAGTAGTGCGATAAATTTATCCGCGCAAAAAAGTAGTGCGCGAAATTAATACGCTAAAAAAAGTAGTGCGCGAAATTCATCCGCGCAAAAGAGTAGTTAGCGAAATTCATCCGCGCAAAAAAGTGGTGCGCGAAATTCATACGCCAAATAAAGTAGTGCGCAAAATTCATACGCCAAAAAAGTAGTGCGCAAAATTCATACGCCAAATAAAGTAGTGCGCAAAATTCATACGCCAAAAAAAGTAGGGTGCGAAATTCAGCCGAGCAAAAAAGTAGTGCATGAAATTCATACGCCAAAAAAGAGGTGCGCGAAATTCATACGCCAAAAAAGTAGTGCGTGAAATTCATCCGCACAAAAATGTAGTGCGCGAAATTCATACGCCAAAAAAAGTAGTGCGCGAAATTCATCTGCGCAAAAGAGTAGTTCGCGAAATTCATCCGCGCAAAAAAGTAGTGCGCGAAATTCATACGCCAAAAAGTAGTGCAGGAAATTCATCCACACAAAAAAGTAGTGCGCGAAATTCATACGCCAAAAAAGTAGTGTGTGAAATTCATCCGAGCAAAAAAGTAGTCCGCGAAATTCATACGCCAAAAAAAGTAGTGCGTGAAATTCATCTGCGCAAAAAAGTAGTGCGCGAAATTCATACGCCAAAAAAAGTAGTGCACACAATTCATCTGCACAAAAAAGTACTGCGCGAAATTCATCCGCGCAAAAAAGTGGTGCACGAAATTCATCAGCGCGAAAAGTAGTGCGCAAAATTCATACGCCAAAAAAAGTAGTGCGCAAAATTAATACGCCAAAAAACTAGTGCGGGTAATTCATCCTCGCAAAAAACAAGTCCGCGAAAATCATACGCCAAAAAAAGTAGTGCACACAATTCATCTGCACAAAAAAGTAGTGCGCGAAATTCATCCGCGCAAAAAAGTGGTGCACGAAATTCATCAGCGCGAAAAGTAGTGCGCAAACTTCACACGCCAAAAAAAGGAGTGCGCGAAATTCATACGCCAAAAAACTAGTGCGGGAAATTCATCCTCGCAAAAAACAAGTGCGTGAAATTCATCCGCGCGAAAAAGTAGTGCGCGAAATAACTACGCCAAAAAAAGTAGTGCGATAAATTTATCCGCGCAAAAAAGAACTGCGCGAAATTCATACGCTAAAAAAAGTAGTGCGCGAAATTCATCCGCGCAAAAGAGTAGTTAGCGAAATTCATCCGCGCAAAAAAGTAGTGCGCAAAATTCATACCCCAAATAAAGTAGTGCGCAAAATTCATACGCCAAAAAAGTAGTGCGCAAAATTCAAACGCCAAATAAAGTAGTGCGTGAAATTCCTCCGCGCAAAAAAGTAGTGTGCGAAAATCATACGCCAAAAAAGGTAGTGCGCGAAATTCATACGCTCAAAAAAGTAGTTCGCAAAATTCATCCGCGCAAAAAAGTAGTTTACGAAAATCATACGCCAAAAAAAGTAGTGCGCGAAATTTATCCGCGCAAAAAAGTAGTGCACAAAATTCATCCGCGCAAAAAAGTATTGCGCGAAATTCATACGCCAAAAAAGTAGTGCATGAAATTCATCCACACAAAAAAGTAGTGCGTGAAATTCAAACGCCAAAAAAAGTAGTGTGTGAAATTCATCCGAGCAAAAAAGTAGTCCGCGAAATTCATACGCCAAAAAAAGTAGTGCGTGAAATTCATCTGCGCAAAAAAGTAGTGCGCGAAATTCATACGCCAAAAAAAGTAGTGCGCGAAATTCATCTGCACAAAAAAATAGTGCGCGAAATTCAGCCGAGAGAAAAATTAGTGCTTGAAATTCATACGCCAAAAAAGTGGTGCGCGAAATTCATACGCCAAAAAAGTAGTGCGTGAAATTCATTCGCACAAAAATGTAGTGCGCGAAATACATACGCCAAAAAAAGTAGTGCGCGAAATTCATACGCCAAAAAAAGTAATTTGCAAAATTCATTCGCGCAAAAAAGTAGTCCGCGAAAATCATACGCCAAAAAAAGTAGTGCACAAAATTCATCTGCGCAAAAAAGTAGTGCGCGAAATTCATCCGCGCAAAAAAGTGGTGCACGAAATTCATCAGCGCGAAAAGTAGTGCGCAAAATTCATACGCCAAAAAAAGTAGTGCGCGAAATTAATACGCCAAAAAAGTAGTGCGTGAAATTCATCTGCGCAAAAAAGTAGTGCGCGAAATTTATACGCCAAAAAAAGTAGTGCACGAAATTCATCCGCGCAAAAAAGTTGTGCGCGAAATTCATACGCCAAAAAAAGTAGTGCGCAAAATTCTACCGCGCAAAAAAGTAGTGCGCAAGCTTCACACGCCAAAAAATGTAGTGCGCGAAATTCATACGCCAAAAAAAGTAGTGCGCGAAATTCATCTGCGCAAAAGAGTAGTTCGCGAAATTCATCCGCGCAAAAAAGTAGGGCACGAAATTTATACGCCAAAAAAAGTAGTGCGCGAAATTCATACGCCATGCAAAATTCATTCGCGCAAATAAGTAGTCCGCGAAAATCATACGCCAAAAAAAGTAGTGCACACAATTCATCTGCACAAAAAAGTAGTGCGCGAAATTCATCCGCGCAAAAAAGTGGTGCACGAAATTCATCTGCGCGAAAAGTAGTGCGCAAAATTCATACGCCAAAAAAAGTAGTGCGCAAAATTAATACGCCAAAAAAGTAGTGCGCAAAATTCATCCGCGCAAAAAAGTAGTGCGCGAAATTCATACGCCAAAAAAGGAGTGCTCGAAATTCATACGCCGAAAAACTAGTGCGGGAAATTCATCCTCGCAAAAAACAAGTGCGTGAAATTCATCCGCGCAAAAAAGTAGTGCGCGAAATAACTACGCCAAAAAAAGTAGTGCGATAAATTTATCCGCGCAAAAAAGTACTGCGCGAAATTCATACGCTAAAAAAAGTAGTGCGCGAAATTCATCCGCGCAAAAGAGTAGTTAGCGAAATTCATCCGCGCAAAAAAGTAGTGCGCAAAATTCATACGCCAAATAAAGTAGTGCGCAAAATTCATACGCCAAAAAAGTAGTGCGCAAAATTCATACGCCAAATAAAGTAGTGCGTGAAATTCCTCCGCGCAAAAAAGTAGTGTGCGAATATCATACGCCAAAAAAGGTAGTGCGCAAAATTCATACGCTCAAAAAAGTAGTTCGCAAAATTCATCCGCGCAAAAAAGTAGTTTACGAAAATCATACGCCAAAAAAAGTAGTGCGCGAAATTTATCCGCGCAAAAAAGTAGTGCACAAAATTCATCCGCGCAAAAAAGTAGTGCGCGAAATTCATACGCAAAAAAAGTAGTGCATGAAATTCATCCACACAAAAAAGTAGTGCATGAAATTCAAACGCCAAAAAAAGTAGTGTGTGAAATTCATCCGAGCAAAAAAGTAGTCCGCGCATTCATACGCCAAAAAAAGTAGTGCGCGAAATTCATCTGCACAAAAAAATAGTGCGCGAAATTCAGCCGAGCAAAAAAGTAGTGCTTGAAATTCATACGCCAAAAAAGTGGTGCACAAAATTCATCTGCGCAAAAAAGTAGTGCGCGAAATTCATCCGCGCAAAAAAGTGGTACACGAAATTCATCAGCGCGAAAAGTAGTGCGCAAAATTCATACGCCAAAAAAAGTAGTGCGCGAAATTAATACGCCAAAAAAGTAGTGCGTGAAATTCATCTGCGCAAAAAAGTAGTGCGCGAAATTCATACGCCAAAAAAAGTAGTGCACGAAATTCATCCGCGCAAAAAAGTTGTGCGCGAAATTCATACGCCAAAAAAAGTGGTGCGCAAAATTCTACCGCGCAAAAAAGTAGTGCGCAAGCTTCACACGCCAAAAAAAGGAGTGTGCGAAATTCATACGCCAAAAAACTAGTGCGTGAAATTCACCCTCGCAAAAAACAAGTGCGTGAAATTCATCCGCGCAAAAAAGTAGTAAGCGAAATAACTACGCCAAAAAAAGTAGTGCAAGAAATTTATCCGCGCAAAAAAGTAGTGCGCGAAATTCATACGCTAAAAAAAGGAGTGCGCGAAATTCATCCGCGCAAAAGAGTAGTTAGCGAAATTCATCTGCGCAAAAAAGTAGTGCGCAAAATTCATACGCCAAATAAAGTAGTGCGCAAAATTCATACGCCAAAAAAGTAGTGCGCAAAATTCATACGCCAAATAAAGTAGTGCGCAAAATTCATACGCTAAAAAAAGTAGGGTGTGAAATTCATCCGCGCAAAAAATTAGTGATCGAAATTCATCCGCGCAAAAAAGTAGTGCTCGAAATTCATACGCCAAAAAAAGGAGTGTGCGAATTTCATCTGCGCAAAAAAGCTGTGCGCGAAATTCATATGCCAAAAGAAGTAGTGCGTGAAATTCATCTCCGCAAAAAAGTAGTCCGCGAAATTCATACGCCAAAAAAAGTAATGCGCAAAATTCATTCACGCAAAAAAGTAGTGGTGAAAATCACAAGCCAAAAAAGTAGTGCGCGAAATTCATCCGCACAAAAAAGTAGTGCGTGAAATTCATCTGTGCAACAAAGTTGTGCGCGAAATTCATACGCCAAAAAAAGTAGTGCGCGAAATTCATCCGCCTAAAAAAGTAGTGCGCGAAATTCATACGCCAAAAAAAGTAATTTGCAAAATTCATTCGCGCAAAAAAGTAGTCCGCGAAAATCATACGCCAAAAAAAGTAGTGCACAAAATTCATATGTGCAAAAAAGTAGTGCGCGAAATTCATCCACGCAAAAAAGTGGTGCGCGAAATTCATCAGCGCGAAAAGTAGTGCGCAAAATTCATACGCCAATAAAAGTAGTGTGCGAAATTAATACGCCAAAAAAGTAGTGCGTGAAATTCATACGCCAAAAAAAGTAGTTTGCAAAATTTATCTTCGCAAAAAAGTACTGCGCGAAATTCATACGCCAATAAAAGTGGTGCGCAAAATTCATCTGCGCAAAAAAGTAGTGCGCAAACTTCACACGCCAAAAAAAGGAGTGCGCGAAATTCACACGCCAAAAAACTAGTGCGTGAAATTCATCCTCGCAAAAAACAAGTGCGTCAAATTCATCTGCGCAAAAAAGTAGTGCGCGAAATACATACGCCAAAAAAAGTAGTGCGCGAAATTCATCTGCGCAAAAGAGTAGTTCGCAAATTCATCCGCGCAAAAAAGTAGTGCGCAAAATTCATACGCCAAATAAAGTAGTGCGCAAAATTCATACGCCAAAAAAGTCGTGCGCGAAATTCATTCGCTCAAAAAAGTAGGGCGCGAAAATCAGACGCAAAAAAAGTAGTACGTGAAATTCATCCGGGCGAAAAAGTAGTGCGCGAAATTCATACGCCCAAAAAAGTAGTGCGCGAAATTCACCTGCGCAAAAAAGTAGTGCACAAAATTCATCCGCACAAAAAAGTAGTGCGTGAAATTCATCCGCGCAAAAAAAAAGTGCGCGAAATTCATACGTCAAAAAAAGTAGTGCGCGAAATTCATACGCCAAAAAAGTAGTGCGTGAAATTCATCCGCGCAAAAAGGTAGTGCGCGAAATTCATACGCCAAAAAAGTAGTGCGTGAAATTAATCCGCGCAAAAAAGTACTGCGCGAAATTCATACGCCAAAAAAAGTTGTGCGCGAAATTCATCTGCGCAAAAAAGTAGTGCGTGAAATTAATACGCCAAAAAAAGTAGTGCGCAAAATTCATACGCCAAAAAAGTAGTGCGTGAAATTAATCCGCGCAAAAAAGTAGTGCGTGAAATTCATACGCCAAAAAAAGTAGTGTGCGAATTTCATACGCCAAAAAAAGTAGTGTGCGAATTTTATCCGCGCAAAAAAGTAATGCGCGAAATTCATACGCCAAAAAAAGTAGTGCGTGAAATTCATCCCCGCAAAAGAGTAGTCTGCGAAATTCATACGCCAAAAAAAGTAATGCGCAAAATTCATTCGCGCAAAAAAGTAGTGGCGAAAATCATACACCAAAAAAGTAGTGCGCGAAATTCATTCGCTCAAAAAAGTAGCTCGCAAAATTTATCCGCGCAAAAAAGTAGTCCACGAAATTCATACACCAAAAACGTAGTGCGTAAAATTCATCCCCGCAAAAGAAAATAGTCCGCTAAATTCATACGCCAAAAAAAGTAGTGCGTAAAATTCATCTTCGCAAAAAAGTAGTACGCAAAATTCATACGCCAAAAAAGTAGTGCGCGAAATTCATCCGCGCAAAAAAGTAGTGCGCAAAATTCATCCGCGCAAAAAAGTAGTGCGCGAAATTCATACGACAAAAAAAGTAGTGCGCGAATTTCATCCGCGCAAAAAACTAGTGCGCGAAATTCATACACTAAAAAAAGTAGTGCGTGAAATTCATTCCCGCAAAAAAGTAGTGGCGAAAATCATACGCCAAAAAAGGGGTGCGCGAAATTCATCCGCTCAAAAAAGTATTTCGCGAAATTTATCAGCGCAAAAAAGTAGTCCACGAAATTCATACGCCAAAAAAAGTAGTGCGTAAAATTCATCCGCGGAAAAAAGTAGTGCGCAAAATTCATACGCCAAAAAAGTAGTGCGCGAAATTCATCCGCACAAAAGAGTAGTGCGCGAAATTCATCCGCGCAAAAAAGTAGTGCACGAAATTCATACGCCAAAAATAGAAGTGCGCAAAATTCATACGCTAAAAAAAGTAGTGCGCGAAATTCATCTGCGCAAAAGAGTAGTTCGCAAATTCATCCGCGCAAAAAAGTAGTGTGCAAAATTCATACGCCAAATAAAGTAGTGCGCAAAATTCATACGCCAAAAAAGTCGTGCGCGAAATTCATTCGCTCAAAAAAGTAGAGCGCGAAAATCAGACGCATAAAAAGTAGTACGTGAAATTCATCTGCGCAAAAAAGTAGTGCGCGACATTCATCCGCGCGAAAAAGTAGTGCGCGAAATTCATACGCCCAAAAAAGTAGTGCGCGAAATTCACCTGCGCAAAAAAGTAGTGCACAAAATTCATCCGCACAAAAAAGTTGTGCGTGAAATTCATCCGCGCAAAAAAAAGTGCGCGAAATTCATATGTCAAAAAAAGTAGTGCGCGAAATTCATACGCCAAAAAAGTAGTGCGTGAAATTCATCCGCGCAAAAAGGTAGCGCCCGAAATTCATACGCCAAAAAAAGTAGTGCGCGAAATTCACTCGCGCAAAAAGTAGTGCGCGAAATTAATCCGCGCAAAAAAGTATTGCGCGAAATTCATACGCCAAAAAAAGTTGTGCGCGAAATTCATCTGCGCAAAGAAGTAGTGCGCGAAATTAATACGCCAAAAAAAGTAGTGCGCAAAATTCATACGCCAAAAAAGTAGTGCGTGAAATTAATCCGCGCAAAAAAGTAGTGCGTGAAATTCATACGCCAAAAAAAGTAGTGTGCGAATTTCATACGCCAAAAAAAGTTGTGCGCGAAATTCATCTGCGCAAAGAAGTAGTGCGCGAAATTAATACGCCAAAAAAAGTAGTGCGCAAAATTCATACGCCAAAAAAGTAGTGCGTGAAATTAATCCGCGCAAAAAAGTAATGCGCGAAATTCATACGCCAAAAAAAGTAGTGCGTGAAATTCATCCCCGCAAAAAAGTAGTCTGCGAAATTCATACGCCAAAAAAAGTAATGCGCAAAATTCATTCGCGCAAAAAAGTAGTGGCGAAAATCATACACCAAAAAAGTAGTGCGCGAAATTCATTCGCTCAAAAAAGTAGCTCGCAGAATTTATCCGCGCAAAAAAGTAGTCCACGAAATTCATACACCAAAAACGTAGTGCGTAAAATTCATCCCCGCAAAAGAAAATAGTCCGCTAAATTCATACGCCAAAAAAAGTAGTGCGTAAAATTCATCTTCGCAAAAAAGTAGTACGCAAAATTCATACGCCAAAAAAGTAGTGCGCGAAATTCATCCGCGCAAAAAAGTAGTGCGCAAAATTCATCCGCGCAAAAAGTAGTGCGCGAAATTCATACGACAAAAAAAGTAGTGTGCGAATTTCATCCGCGCAAAAAACTAGTGCGCGAAATTCATACACTAAAAAAAGTAGTGCGTGAAATTCATTCCCGCAAAAAAGTAGTGGCGAAAATCATACGCCAAAAAAGGGGTTCGCGAAATTCATCCGCTCAAAAAAGTATTTCGCGAAATTTATCAGTGCAAAAAAGTAGTCCACGAAATTCATACGCCAAAAAAAGTAGTGCGTAAAATTCATCCCCGCAAAAAAAAATAGTCCGCTAAATTCATACGCCAAAAAAAGTAGTGCGTAAAATTCATCTGCTGAAAAAAGTAGTGCGCAAAATTCATACGCCAAAAAAGTAGTGCGCGAAATTCATCCGCACAAAAGAGTAGTGCGCGAAATTCATCCGCGCAAAAAAGTAGTGCACAAAATTCATACGCCAAAAATAGTAGTGCGCAAAATTCATACGCTAAAAAAGTAGTGCGTGAAATTCATCTACGCCAAAAAAAGTAGTGCGCGAAATTCATCCGCACAAAAAAATAGTGCACGAAATTCATCCGAGCAAAAAAGTAGTGCATGAAATTCATACGCCAAAAAAAGTGGTGCGCGAAATTCATATGCCAAAAAAGTAGTGCGTGAAATTCATCCGCGCAAAAATGTAGTGCGCGAAATTCATACGCCAAAAAAAGTAGTGCGCGAAATTCATCCGCGCAAAAGAGTAGTTCGCGAAATTCATCCGCGCAAAAAAGTAGTGCGCGAAATTCATACGCCAAAAAAAGTAGTGCGCGAAATTCATACGCCAAAAAAGTAGTGTGTGAAATTCATTCGCGCAAAAAAGTAGTGCACGAAATTTATACGCCAAAAAAGTAGTGCGTGAAATTCATCCACACAAAAAAGTAGTGCGCGAAAATTCATACGCCAAAAAAAGTAGTGTGCGAAATTCATACGCTAAAAAAGTAGTGCTTGAAATTCATCCGCGCATAAAAGTAGTGCGCGAAAATCATACGCCAAAAAAAGTAGTGCTTGAAATTCATCCGCACAAAAAAGTAGTGCCCGAAATTCATACGCCAAAAAAAGTAGTGCGCAAAATTCAGCCGCCCAAAAAAGTAGTGCGCGAAATTCATACGCCACAAAAAGTAGTTCGCAAAATTCATCCGCGCAAAAAAGTAGTGCGCGAAATTAAGATGCCAAAAAGTGTAGTGCGCGAAATTTATACGCCAAAAAAGTAGTGCGTGAAATTCATCCGCGCAAAAAAGTAGTGTGCGAAAATCATACGCCAAAAAAGGTAGTGCGCGAAATTCATCCGCTCAAAAAAGTAGTTCGCAAAATTCATCCGCGCAAAAAAGTAGTTTACGAAAATCATACGCCAAAAAAAGTAGGGCGCGAAATTCATCCGCGCAAATAAGTAGTGCACAAAAGTCATCCGCGCAAAAAAGTATTCGCTAAATTCATACGCCAAAAAAAGGAGTACGCGAAATTCATCCGTGCAAAAAAGTAGTGCGCGAAATTCATACGCCAAAAAAGTAGTGCGTGAAATTAATCCGCGCAAAAAAGTAGTGCGCAAAATTCATACGCCAAAAAAGTAGTGCGCGAAATTCATCCGCACAAAAGAGTAGTGCGCGAAATTCATCCGCGCAAAAAAGTAGTGCACGAAATTCATACGCCAAAAATAGAAGTGCGCAAAATTCATACGCTAAAAAAAGTAGTGCGCGAAATTCATCTGCGCAAAAGAGTAGTTCGCAAATTCATCCGCGCAAAAAAGTAGTGTGCAAAATTCATACGCCAAATAAAGTAGTGCGCAAAATTCATACGCCAAAAAAGTCGTGCGCGAAATTCATTCGCTCAAAAAAGTAGAGCGCGAAAATCAGACGCATAAAAAGTAGTACGTGAAATTCATCTGCGCAAAAAAGTAGTGCGCGACATTCATCCGCGCGAAAAAGTAGTGCGCGAAATTAATACGCCAAAAAAAGTAGTGCGCAAAATTCATACGCCAAAAAAGTAGTGCGTGAAATTAATCCGCGCAAAAAAGTAGTGCGCAAAATTCATACGCCAAAAAAGTAGTGCGCGAAATTCATCCGCACAAAAGAGTAGTGCGCGAAATTCATCCGCGCAAAAAAGTAGTGCACGAAATTCATACGCCAAAAATAGAAGTGCGCAAAATTCATACGCTAAAAAAAGTAGTGCGCGAAATTCATCTGCGCAAAAGAGTAGTTCGCAAATTCATCCGCGCAAAAAAGTAGTGTGCAAAATTCATACGCCAAATAAAGTAGTGCGCAAAATTCATACGCCAAAAAAGTCGTGCGCGAAATTCATTCGCTCAAAAAAGTAGAGCGCGAAAATCAGACGCATAAAAAGTAGTACGTGAAATTCATCTGCGCAAAAAAGTAGTGCGCGACATTCATCCGCGCGAAAAAGTAGTGCGCGAAATTCATACGCCAAAAAAGGTAGTGCGCGAAATTCATCCGCTCAAAAAAGTAGTTCGCAAAATTCATCCGCGCAAAAAAGTAGTTTACGAAAATCATACGCCAAAAAAAGTAGGGCGCGAAATTCATCCGCGCAAATAAGTAGTGCACAAAAGTCATCCGCGCAAAAAAGTATTCGCTAAATTCATACGCCAAAAAAAGGAGTACGCGAAATTCATCCGTGCAAAAAAGTAGTGCGCGAAATTCATACGCCAAAAAAGTAGTGCATGAAATTCATCCACACAAAAAAGTAGTGAGTGAAATTCATACGCCAAAAAAAGTAGTGCGCGAAATGCATACGCCAAAAAAGTAGGTTGTAAAATTCATCGGAGCAAAAAAGTAGTCCGCGAAATTCATACGCCAAAAAAAGTAGTGCGTGAAATTCATCTGCGCAAAAAAGTCGTGCGCGAAATTCATACGCCAAAAAAAGTAGTGCGCGAAATTCATCCGCACAAAAAAATAGTGCACGAAATTCATCTGAGCAAAAAAGTAGTGCATGAAATTCATACGCCAAAAAAAGTGGTGCGCGAAATTCATATGCCAAAAAAGTAGTGCGTGAAATTCATCCGCGCAAAAATGTAGTGCGCGAAATTCATACGCCAAAAAAGTAGTGCGCGAAATTCATCAGCGCAAAAGAGTAGTTCGCGAAATTCATCCGCGCAAAAAAGTAGTGCGCGAAATTCATACGCCAAAAAAAGTAGTGCGCGAAATTCATACGCCAAAAAAGTAGTGTGTGAAATTCATTCGCGCAAAAAAGTAGTGCACGAAATTTATACGCCAAAAAAGTAGTGCGTGAAATTCATCCACACAAAAAAGTAGTGCGCGAAAATTCATACGCCAAAAAAAGTAGTGTGCGAAATTCATACGCTAAAAAAGTAGTGCTTGAAATTCATCCGCGCATAAAAGTAGTGCGCGAAAATCATACGCCAAAAAAAGTTGTGCTCGAAATTCATCCGCACAAAAAAGTAGTGCGCGAAATTCATACGCCAAAAAGTAGTGCGCGAAATTCATACGCCACAAAAAGTAATGCCCGAAATTCATCTGCGCAAAAAAGTAATGCGCGAAATTCATCCCCACAAAAAAGTAGTACGTAAAATTCATACGCCAAAAAAAGTAATGCACAAAATTCATTCGCGCAAAAAAGTAGTCCGCGAAAATCATACGCCAAAAAGAGTAGTGCACAAAATTCATCTGCGCAAAAAAGTAGTGCACGAAATTCATCTGCGCAAAAAAGTGGTGCGCGAAATTCATCAGCGCGAAAAGTAGTGCGCGAAATTCATACGCAAAAAAAAGGAGTGCGCGAAATTAATACGCCAAAAAAGTAGCGCGCGAAATTCATACGCCAAAAAAAGTAGTGCGGAAAATTCATCCGCGCAAAAAAGTAGTGCGCAAAGTTCACACGCCAAAAAAAGGAGTGCGCGAAATTCATACGCCAAAAAACTAGTGCATGAAATTCATCCACGCAAAAAAGTAGTGCGCGAAATTCATACGCCAAAAAAGTAGTGCATGAAATTCATCCACACAAAAAAGTAGTGCGTGAAATTCATACGCCAAAAAAAGTAGTGCGCGAAATGCATACGCCAAAAAAGTAGGTTGTAAAATTCATCGGAGCAAAAAAGTAGTCCGCGAAATTCATACGCCAAAAAAAGTAGTGCGTGAAATTCATCTGCGCAAAAAAGTCGTGCGCGAAATTCATACGCCAAAAAAAGTAGTGCGCGAAATTCATCCGCACAAAAAAATAGTGCACGAAATTCATCCGAGCAAAAAAGTAGTGCATGAAATTCATACGCCAAAAAAAGTGGTGCGCGAAATTCATATGCCAAAAAAGTAGTGCGTGAAATTCATCCGCGCAAAAATGTAGTGCGCGAAATTCATACGCCAAAAAAGTAGTGCGCGAAATTCATCAGCGCAAAAGAGTAGTTCGCGAAATTCATCCGCGCAAAAAAGTAGTGCGCGAAATTCATACGCCAAAAAAAGTAGTGCGCGAAATTCATACGCCAAAAAAGTAGTGTGTGAAATTCATTCGCGCAAAGAAGTAGTGCACGAAATTTATACGCCAAAAAAGTAGTGCGTGAAATTCATCCACACAAAAAAGTAGTGCGCGAAAATTCATACGCCAAAAAAAGTAGTGTGCGAAATTCATACGCTAAAAAAGTAGTGCTTGAAATTCATCCGCGCATAAAAGTAGTGCGCGAAAATCATACGCCAAAAAAAGTAGTGCTCGAAATTCATCCGCACAAAAAAGTAGTGCGCGAAATTCATACGCCAAAAAGTAGTGCGCGAAATTCATACGCCACAAAAAGTAATGCCCGAAATTCATCTGCGCAAAAAAGTAATGCGCGAAATTCATCCCCACAAAAAAGTAGTACGTAAAATTCATACGCCAAAAAAAGTAATGCACAAAATTCATTCGCGCAAAAAAGTAGTCCGCGAAAATCATACGCCAAAAAGAGTAGTGCACAAAATTCATCTGCGCAAAAAAGTAGTGCGCGAAATTCATCTGCGCAAAAAAGTGGTGCGCGAAATTCATCAGCGCGAAAAGTAGTGCGCGAAATTCATACGCAAAAAAAAGGAGTGCGCGAAATTAATACGCCAAAAAAGTAGTGCGGAAAATTCATCCGCGCAAAAAAGTAGTGCGCAAACTTCACACGCCAAAAAAAGGAGTGCGCGAAATTCATACGCCAAAAAACTAGTGCATGAAATTCATCCACGCAAAAAAGTAGTGCGCGAAATTCATACGCCAAAAAAGTAGTGCATGAAATTCATCCACACAAAAAAGTAGTGCGTGAAATTCATACGCCAAAAAAAGTAGTGCGCGAAATGCATACGCCAAAAAAGTAGGTTGTAAAATTCATCGGAGCAAAAAAGTAGTCCGCGAAATTCATACGCCAAAAAAAGTAGTGCGTGAAATTCATCTGCGCAAAAAAGTCGTGCGCGAAATTCATACGCCAAAAAAAGTAGTGCGCGAAATTCATCCGCACAAAAAAATAGTGCACGAAATTCATCCGAGCAAAAAAGTAGTGCATGAAATTCATACGCCAAAAAAAGTGGTGCGCGAAATTCATATGCCAAAAAAGTAGTGCGTGAAATTCATCCGCGCAAAAATGTAGTGCGCGAAATTCATACGCCAAAAAAGTAGTGCACGAAATTCATCAGCGCAAAAGAGTAGTTCGCAAAATTCAACCTCGCAAAAAAGTAGTGCGCGAAATTCATACGCCAAAAAAAGTAGTGCGCGAAATTCATACGCCAAAAAAGTAGTGTGTGAAATTCATTCGCGCAAAAAAGTAGTGCACGAAATTTATACGCCAAAAAAGTAGTGCGTGAAATTCATCCACACAAAAAAGTAGTGCGCGAAAATTCATACGCCAAAAAAAGTAGTGTGCGAAATTCATACGCTAAAAAAGTAGTGCTTGAAATTCATCCGCGCATAAAAGTAGTGCGCGAAAATCATACGCCAAAAAAAGTAGTGCTCGAAATTCATCCGCACAAAAAAGTAGTGCGCGAAATTCATACGCCAAAAAGTAGTGCGCGAAATTCATACGCCACAAAAAGTAATGCCCGAAATTCATCTGCGCAAAAAAGTAATGCGCGAAATTCATCCCCACAAAAAAGTAGTACGTAAAATTCATACGCCAAAAAAAGTAATGCACAAAATTCATTCGCGCAAAAAAGTAGTCCGCGAAAATCATACGCCAAAAAGAGTAGTGCACAAAATTCATCTGCGCAAAAAAGTAGTGCGCGAAATTCATCTGCGCAAAAAAGTGGTGCGCGAATTCATCAGCGCGAAAAGTAGTGCGCGAAATTCATACGCAAAAAAAAGGAGTGCGCGAAATTAATACGCCAAAAAAGTAGTGCGCGAAATTCATACGCCAAAAAAAGTAGTGCGGAAAATTCATCCGCGCAAAAAAGTAGTGCGCAAACTTCACACGCCAAAAAAAGGAGTGCGCGAAATTCATACGCCAAAAATCTAGTGCATGAAATTCATCCACGCAAAAAAGTAGTGCGCGAAATTCATACGCCAAAAAAGTAGTGCATGAAATTCATCCACACAAAAAAGGAGTGCGTGAAATTCATACGCCAAAAAAAGTAGTGCGCGAAATGCATACGCCAAAAAAGTAGGTTGTAAAATTCATCGGAGCAAAAAAGTAGTCCGCGAAATTCATACGCCAAAAAAAGTAGTGCGTGAAATTCATCTGCGCAAAAAAGTCGTGCGCGAAATTCATACGCCAAAAAAAGTAGTGCGCGAAATTCATCCGCACAAAAAAATAGTGCACGAAATTCATCCGAGCAAAAAAGTAGTGCATTAAATTCATACGCCAAAAAAAGTGGTGCGCGAAATTCATATGCCAAAAAAGTAGTGCGTGAAATTCATCCGCGCAAAAATGTAGTGCGCGAAATTCATACGCCAAAAAAGTAGTGCGCGAAATTCATCAGCGCAAAAGAGTAGTTCGCGAAATTCATCCGCGCAAAAAAGTAGTGCGCGAAATTCATACGCCAAAAAAAGTAGTGCGCGAAATTCATACGCCAAAAAAGTAGTGTGTGAAATTCATTCGCGCAAAAAAGTAGTGCACGAAATTTATACGCCAAAAAAGTAGTGCGTGAAATTCATCCACACAAAAAAGTAGTGCGCGAAAATTCATACGCCAAAAAAAGTAGTGTGCGAAATTCATACGCTAAAAAAGTAGTGCTTGAAATTCATCCGCGCATAAAAGTAGTGCGCGAAAATCATACGCCAAAAAAAGTAGTGCTCGAAATTCATCCGCACAAAAAAGTAGTGCGCGAAATTCATACGCCAAAAAGTAGTGCGCGAAATTCATACGCCACAAAAAGTAATGCCCGAAATTCATCTGCGCAAAAAAGTAATGCGCGAAATTCATCCCCACAAAAAAGTAGTACGTAAAATTCATACGCCAAAAAAAGTAATGCACAAAATAAATTCGCGCAAAAAAGTAGTCCGCGAAAATCATACGCCAAAAATAGTAGTGCACAAAATTCATCTGCGCAAAAAAGTAGTGCGCGAAATTCATCTGCGCAAAAAAGTGGTGCGCGAAATTCATCAGCGCGAAAAGTAGTGCGCGAAATTCATACGCAAAAAAAAGGAGTGCGCGAAATTAATACGCCAAAAAAGTAGTGCGCGAAATTCATACGCCAAAAAAAGTAGTGCGGAAAATTCATCCGCGCAAAAAAGTAGTGCGCAAACTTCACACGCCAAAAAAAGGAGTGCGCGAAATTCATACGCCAAAAAACTAGTGCATGAAATTCATCCACGCAAAAAAGTAGTGCGCGAAATACATACGCCAAAAAAAGTAGTGCGATAAATTTATCCGCGCAAAACAGTAGTGCGCGAAATTCATACGCTAAAAGAAGTAGTGCGCGAAATTCATCCGCGCAAAAGAGTAGTTCGCGAAATTCATCCGCGCAAAAAAGTAGTGCGCAAAATTCATACGCCAAATAAAGTAATGCGCAAAATTCATACGCCAAAAAAGTCGTGCGCGAAATTCATTCGCTCAAAAAAGTAGGGCGCGAAAATCATACGCCAACAAAGTAGTACGTGAAATTCATCCGCGCAAAAAATTAGTGCGCGAAATTCATCCCCGCAAAAAAGTAGTTAGCGAAATTGATCCGCACAAAAAAGTTGTGCGCGAAATTTATATGCCAAAAAAGTAGTGCGTGAAATTCATCCGCGCAAAAAAGTAGTGCAGGAAATTCATACGCCAGAAAAAGTTGTGCGCGAAATTCATACGCCAAAAAAGTAGTGCGTGAAATTCATACGCCAAAAAAGTAGTGCGTGAAATTCATCCGCGCAAAAAAAAAGTGCGCGAAATTCATACGCCAAAAAAGTAGTGCGTGAAATTCATCGGCGCAAAAAAGTAGTGCCCGAAATTCATACGCCAAGAAAAGTAGTGCGCGAAATTCACTTGCGCAAAAAAGTAGTGCGCGAAATTCATCCGCGCAAAAAAGTACTGCGCGAAATTCATACGGCAAAAAAAGTTGTGCGCGAAACTCATCTGCGCAAAAAAGTAGTGCGCGAAATTAATACGCCAAAAAAGTAGTTCGCAAAATTCATCCGCGCAAAAAAGTAGTTTACGAAAATCATACGCCAAAAAAAGTAGGGCGCGAAATTCATCCGCGCAAAAAAGTAGTGCACAAAAGTCATCCGCGCAAAAAAGTAGTGCGCGAAATTCATACGCCAAAAAAAGGAGTACGCGAAATTCATCCGTGCAAAAAAGTAGTGCGCGAAATTCATACGCCAAAAAAGTAGTGCATGAAATTCATCCACACAAAAAAGTAGTGCGTGAAATTCATACGCCAAAAAAAGTAGTGCGCGAAATGCATACGCCAAAAAAGTAGGTTGTAAAATTCATCGGAGCAAAAAAGTAGTCCGCGAAATTCATACGCCAAAAAAAGTAGTGCGTGAAATTCATCTGCGCAAAAAAGTCGTGCGCGAAATTCATACGCCAAAAAAAGTAGTGCGCGAAATTCATCCGCACAAAAAAATAGTGCACGAAATTCATCCGAGCAAAAAAGTAGTGCATGAAATTCATACGCCAAAAAAAGTGGTGCGCGAAATTCATATGCCAAAAAAGTAGTGCGTGAAATTCATCCGCGCAAAAATGTAGTGCGCGAAATTCATATGCCAAAAAAGTAGTGCGTGAAATTCATCCGCGCAAAAAAGTAGGGCGCGAAAATCATACGCCAAAAAAGTAGTACGTGAAATTCATCCGCGCAAAAAATTAGTGCGCGAAATTCATCCCCGCAAAAAAGTAGTTAGCGAAATTCATCCGCACAAAAAAGTTGTGCGCGAAATTTATATGCCAAAAAAGTAGTGCGTGAAATTCATCCGCGCAAAAAAGTAGTGCAGGAAATTCATACGCCAGAAAAAGTTGTGCGCGAAATTCATACGCCAAAAAAGTAGTGCGTGAAATTCATACGCCAAAAAAGTAGTGCGTGAAATTCATCCGCGCAAAAAAAAAGTGCGCGAAATTCATACGCCAAAAAAGTAGTGCGTGAAATTCATCGGCGCAAAAAAGTAGTGCCCGAAATTCATACGCCAAAAAAAGTAGTGCGCGAAATTCACTTGCGCAAAAAAGTAGTGCGCGAAATTCATCCGCGCAAAAAAGTACTGCACGAAATTCATACGGCAAAAAAAGTTGTGCGCGAAACTCATCTGCGCAAAAAAGTAGTGCGCGAAATTAATACGCCAAAAAAAGTAGTGCGCGAAATTCATACACCAAAAAAGGAGTGCGTGAAATTAATCCGCGCAAAAAAGAAGTGCGCAAAAATAATACGCTAAAAAAAGTAGTACGCGAGATTCATACGCCGAAGAAGTAGTGTTTGAAATTCATCCGCGCAAAAAAGTAGTGCGGGAAAATCATACGCCAAAAATAGTTGTGCCGGAAAAGCATACGCCAAAAAAAGTAGTGCGCGAAATTCATCCCCTCAAAAAAGTAGGGCGCGAAAATCATACGCCAAAAAAGTAGTACGTGAAATTCATCAGCGCAAAAAAGTAGTGTGCGAAATTCATCCCCGCAAAAAAGTAGCTAGCGAAATTCATCCGCGCAAAAAAGTAGTTCACGAAATTCATACTCAAAAAAAAATAGTGCGCGAAATTCATCTGCGCAAAAAAGTAGTGCGCGAAATTTATCTGCGCGAAAAAGTAGTGCGCAAAATTCATACGCCCGAAAAAGTGGTGCGCGAAATTCACCTGCGCAAAAAAGTAGTGTGCAAAATTCATACGCCAAAAAAGTAGTGCGCGAAATTCATCTGCCAAAAAAAGTAGTGCACGAAATTCATCCGCGCAAAAGAGTAGTTTGCGAAATTAAGATGCCAAAAAATGTAGTGCGCGAAATTCATACGCCAAAAAAGTAGTGCGTGAAATTCATACGCCAAAAAAAGGAGTGCGCGAAATGCATATGCCAAAAAAGTAGGTTGTAAAATTCATCCGAGCAAAAAAATAGTCCACGAAATTCATACGCCAAAAAAAGTAGTGCCTGAAATTCATCTGCGCAAAAAAATAGTGCACGAAATTCATCCGAGCAAAAAAGTAGTGCATGAAATTCATACGCCAAAAAAAGTGGTGCGCGAAATTCATACGCCAAAAAAGTAGTGCGTGAAATTCATCCGCGCAAAAATGTAGTGCGCGAAATTCATACGCCAAAAAAGTAGTGCGCAAAATTCATCCGCGCAAAAGAGTGGTTCGCGAAATTCATCCGCGCAAAAAAGTAGTGCGCGAAATTCATGCGCCAAAAAAAGTAGTGCGCGAAAATCATACGCCAAAAAAGTAGTGTGTGAAATTCATTCGCGCAAAAAAGTAGTGCACGAAATTCATACGCCAAAAAAGTAGTGCATGAAATTCATCCACACAAAAAAGTAGTGCGCGAAAATTCATACGCCAAAAAAAGTAGTGCCGAAATTCATACGCTAACAAAGTAGTGCTTGAAATTCATCCGCGCATAAAAGTAGTGCGCGAAAATAATACGCCAAAAAATGTAGTGCACAAAATTCATATGCGCAAAAAAGTAGTGCGCGAAATTCATCCGCGCAAAAAAGTGGTGCGCGAAATTCATCAGCGCGAAAAGTAGTGCGCGAAATTCATACGCCAAAAAAAGTAGTGCGCAAAATTCATCCGTGCAAAAAAAGTAGTGCGCAAACTTCACACGCCAAAAAAAGGAGTGCACGAAATTCATACGCCAAAAAACTAGTGCATGAAATTCATCCGCGCAAAAAAGTAGTGCGCGAAATACATACGCCAAAAAAAGTAGTGCGATAAATTTATCTGCGCAAAAAAGTAGTACGCGAAATTCATACGCTAAAAAAAGTAGTGCGCGAAATTCATCCGCGCAAAAGAGTAGTTCGCGAAATTCATCCGCGCAAAAAAGTAGTGCGCAAAATTCATACGCCAAATAAAGTAGTGCGCGAAATTCATTCGCTCAAAAAAGTAGGGCGCGAAGATCATAAGCCAGAAAGGTAGTACGTGAAATTAATCTGCACAAAAAAGTAGTGCGCGACATTCATCCCCGCAAAAAAGTAGTTAGCAAAATTCATCCTCGCAAAAAAGTAGTTCACGAAATTCATACTAAAAATTCATCTGCACAAAAAAATAGTCCGCGAAATTCATCCGCGCGAAAAAGTAGTGCGCGAAATTCATACGCCCAAAAAAATAGTGCGCGAAATTCATCTGCACAAAAAAGTGGTGCGCAAAATTCATCTTCACAAAAAAGTTGTGCGCGAAATTTATATGCCAAAAAAGTAGTGCGTGAAATTCATCCGCGCAAAAAAGTAGTGCAGGAAATTCATACGCCAAAAAAAGTAGTGCGTGAAATTCATCTGCGCAAAAAAGTAGTGCGCGAAATTAATACGCCAAAATAAGTAGTGCGCGAAATTCAAACGCCAAAAAAGTAGTGCGTGAAATTAATCCGCGCAAAAAAGAAGTGCGCGAAATTTATACGCCAAAAAAGTGGTGCGCGAAATTCACTTGCGCAAAACAGTAGTGCGCGAAATTCATCGGCGCTAAATAGTACTGCGCGAAATTCATATGTCAAAAAAAGTTGTGCGCGAAATTCATCCGCGCAAAAAAGTAGTTCACGAAATTCATACTAAAAAAAAAATAGTGCGCGAAATTCATCTGCGCAAAAAAGTAGTGCGCGAAATTTATCCGCGCAAAAAAAAAGTGCGCGAAATTCATACGCCAAAAAAAGTAGTGCGCGAAATTCATACGCCAAAAAAGTAGTCCTTGAAATTCATCCGCGCAAAAAAGGAGTGCCCGAAATTTATACGCCAAAAAAAGTGGTGCGCGAAATTCACTTGCGCAAAAAAGTAGTGCGCGAAATTCATCGGCGCTAAATAGTACTGCGCGAAATTCATACGTCAAAAAAAGTTGTGCGCGAAATTCATCTGCGCAAAAAAGTAGTGCGCGAAATTAATACGCCAAAAAAAGTAGTGCGCGAAATTCATACGCCAAAAAAGTAGTGCGTGAAATTAATCCGCGCAAAAAAGAAGTGCGCGAAAATAATACGTCAAAAAAAGTAGTACGGGAAATTCATACGCCGAAGAAGTAGTGTTTGAAATTCATCCGCGCAAAAAAGTAGTGCGGGAAAATCATACGCAAAAAAAAGTTGTGCGGGAAAAGCATACGCCAAAAAAGTAGTACGTGAAATTCATCCGCGCAAAAAAAGTAGTGCGCGAAATTCATCCCCGCAAAAAAGTAGTTAGCGAAATTCATCCGCGCAAAAAAGTAGTGCGGGAAAATCATACGCAAAAAAAAGTTGTGCGGGAAAAGCTTTTGCCAAAAAAAGGAGTGCGCAAAATTCATCCGCTCAAAAAAGTAGGGCGTGAAAATCATACGCCAAAAAATTAGTGCGCGAAATTCATTCGCTCAAAAAAGTAGGGCGCGAAAATCATACGCCAAGAAAGTAGTACGTGAAATTCATCCGCGCAAAAAAGTAGTGCGCGAAATTCATCCCCGCAAAAAAGTAGTTAGCGAAATTCATCCGCGCAAAAAAGTAGTTCACAAAATTCATACTAAAAAAAAAGTAGTGCGCGAAATTTATCCGCGCGAAAAAGTAGTGCGCGAAATTCATACGCCCAAAAAGTAGTGCGCGAAATTCACCTGCGCAAAAAAGTAGTGCACAAAATTCATCCGCACAAAAAAGTAGTGCGTAAAATTCATCCGCGCAAAAAAGTAGTGCGCAAAATTCATACGCCAAAAAAGTAGTCCTTGAAATTCATCCGCGCAAAAAAGTAGTGCGCAAAATTCATACGCCAAAAAAGTAGTCCTTGAAATTCATCCGCGCAAAAAAGGAGTGCGCGAAATTCATACGTCAAAAAAAGTTGTGCGCGAAATTCATCCGCGCAAAAAAGTAGTTCACGAAATTCATACTAAAAAAAAAGTAGTTCGCGAAATTCATCTGCGCAAAAAAGTAGTGCGCGAAATTTATCCGCGCAAAAAAAAAGTGCGCGAAATTCATACGCCAAAAAAAGTAGTGCGCGAAATTCATACGCCAAAAAAGTAGTCCTTGAAATTCATCCGCGCAAAAAAGGAGTGCCCGAAATTTATACGCCAAAAAAAGTGGTGCGCGAAATTCACTTGCGCAAAAAAGTAGTGCGCGAAATTCATCGGCGCTAAATAGTACTGCGCGAAATTCATACGTCAAAAAAAGTTGTGCGCGAAATTCATCTGCGCAAAAAAGTAGTGCGCGAAATTAATACGCCAAAAAAAGTAGTGCGCGAAATTCATACGCCAAAAAAGTAGTGCGTGAAATTAATCCGCGCAAAAAAGAAGTGCGCGAAAATAATACGTCAAAAAAAGTAGTACGGGAAATTCATACGCCGAAGAAGTAGTGTTTGAAATTCATCCGCGCAAAAAAGTAGTGCGGGAAAATCATACGCAAAAAAAAGTTGTGCGGGAAAAGCATACGCCAAAAAAGTAGTACGTGAAATTCATCCGCGCAAAAAAGTAGTGCGCGAAATTCATCCCCGCAAAAAAGTAGTTAGCGAAATTCATCCGCGCAAAAAAGTAGTGCGGGAAAATCATACGCAAAAAAAAGTTGTGCGGGAAAAGCATATGCCAAAAAAAGTAGTGCGCAAAATTCATCCGCTCAAAAAAGTAGGGCGTGAAAATCATACGCCAAAAAATTAGTGCGCGAAATTCATCCGCTCAAAAAAGTAGGACGCGAAAATCATACGCCAAGAAAGTAGTACGTGAAATTCATCCGCGCAAAAAAGTAGTGCGCGAAATTCATCCCCGCAAAAAAGTAGTTAGCGAAATTCATCCGCGCAAAAAAGTAGTGCGGGAAAATCATACGCAAAAAAAAGTTGTGCGGGAAAAGCATACGCCAAAAAAGTAGTACTTGAAATTCATCCGCGCAAAAAAGTAGTGCGCGAAATTCATCCCCGCAAAAAAGTAGTTAGCGAAATTCATCCGCGCAAAAAAGTAGTGCGGGAAAATCATACGCAAAAAAAAGTTGTGCGGGAAAAGCATATGCCAAAAAAAGTAGTGCGCGAAATTAATCCGCTCAAAAAAGTAGGGCGCGAAAATCATACGCCAAAAAATTAGTGCGCGAAATTCATTCGCTCAAAAAAGTAGGGCGCGAAAATCATACGCCAAGAAAGTAGTACGTGAAATTTTTCCGCGCAAAAAAGTGGTGCGCGAAATTCATCCCCGCAAAAAAGTAGTTAGCGAAATTCATCCACGCAAAAAAGTAGTTCACAAAATTCATACTCAAAAAAAAGTAGTGCGCGAAATTCATCTGCGCAAAAAAGTAGTGCGCGAAATTTATCCGCGCGAAAAATTAGTGCGCGAAATTCATACGCCCAAAAAAGTAGTGCGCGAAATTCACCTGCGCAAAAAGTAGTGCACAAAATTCATCCGCACAAAAAAGTAGTGCGTAAAATTCATCCGCGCAAAAAAGTAGTGCGCAAAATTCATACGCCAAAAAAGTAGTCCTTGAAATTCATCCGCGCAAAAAAGTAGTGCGCAAAATTCATACGCCAAAAAAGTAGTCCTTGAAATTCATCCGCGCAAAAAAGGAGTGCCCGAAATTCATACGCCAAAAAAGTAGTGCGCGAAATTCACTTGCGCAAAAAAGTAGTGCGCGAAATTCATCGGCGCTAAATAGTACTGCGCGAAATTCATACGTCAAAAAAAGTTGTGCGCGAAATTCATCTGCGCAAAAAAGTAGTGCGCGAAGTTAATACGGCAAAAAAAGTAGTGCGCGAAATTCATACGCCAAAAAAGTAGTGCGTGAAATTAATCCGCGCAAAAAAGAAGTGCGCGAAAATAATACGTCGAAAAAAGTAGTACGGGAAATTCATACGCCGAAGAAGTAGTGTTTGAAATTCAACCGCGCAAAAAAGTAGTGCGGGAAAATCATACGCAAAAAAAAGTTGTGCGGGAAAAGCATACGCCAAAAAAGTAGTACGTGAAATTCATCCGCGCAAAAAAGTAGTGTGCGAAATTCATCCCCGCAAAAAAGTAGTTAGCGAAATTCATCCGCGCAAAAAAGTAGTGCGGGAAAATCATACGCAAAAAAAAGTTGTGCGGGAAAAGCATATGCCAAAAAAAGTAGTGCGCGAAATTCATCCGCTCAAAAAAGTAGGGCGTGAAAATCATACGCCAAAAAATTAGTGCGCGAAATTCATTCGCTCAAAAAAGTAGGGCGCGAAAATCATACGCCAAGAAAGTAGTACGTGAAATTCATCCGCGCAAAAAAGTAGTGCGCGAAATTCATCCCCGCAAAAAAGTAGTTAGCGAAATTCATCCGCGCAAAAAAGTAGTTCACAAAATTCATACTAAAAAAAAAGTAGTGCGCGAAATTCATCTGCGCAAAAAAGTAGTGCGCGAAATTTATCCGCGCGAAAAAGTAGTGCGCGAAATTCATACGCCCAAAAAGTAGTGCGCGAAATTCACCTGCGCAAAAAAGTAGTGCACAAAATTCATCCGCACAAAAAAGTAGTGCGTAAAATTCATCCGCGCAAAAAAGTAGTGCGCAAAATTCATACGCCAAAAAAGTAGTCCTTGAAATTCATCCGCGCAAAAAAGTAGTGCGCAAAATTCATACGCCAAAAAAGTAGTCCTTGAAATTCATCCGCGCAAAAAAGGAGTGCGCGAAATTCATACGTCAAAAAAAGTTGTGCGCGAAATTCATCCGCGCAAAAAAGTAGTTCACGAAATTCATACTAAAAAAAAAGTAGTGCGCGAAATTCATCTGCGCAAAAAAGTAGTGCGCGAAATTTATCCGCGCAAAAAAAAAGTGCGCGAAATTCATACGCCAAAAAAAGTAGTGCGCGAAATTCATACGCCAAAAAAGTAGTCCTTGAAATTCATCCGCGCAAAAAAGGAGTGCCCGAAATTTATACGCCAAAAAAAGTGGTGCGCGAAATTCACTTGCGCAAAAAAGTAGTGCGCGAAATTCATCGGCGCTAAATAGTACTGCGCGAAATTCATACGTCAAAAAAAGTTGTGCGCGAAATTCATCTGCGCAAAAAAGTAGTGCGCGAAATTAATACGCCAAAAAAAGTAGTGCGCGAAATTCATACGCCAAAAAAGTAGTGCGTGAAATTAATCCGCGCAAAAAAGAAGTGCGCGAAAATAATACGTCAAAAAAAGTAGTACGGGAAATTCATACGCCGAAGAAGTAGTGTTTGAAATTCATCCGCGCAAAAAAGTAGTGCGGGAAAATCATACGCAAAAAAAAGTTGTGCGGGAAAAGCATACGCCAAAAAAGTAGTACGTGAAATTCATCCGCGCAAAAAAGTAGTGCGCGAAATTCATCCCCGCAAAAAAGTAGTTAGCGAAATTCATCCGCGCAAAAAATAGTGCGGGAAAATCATACGCAAAAAAAAGTTGTGCGGGAAAAGCATATGCCAAAAAAAGTAGTGCGCAAAATTCATCCGCTCAAAAAAGTAGGGCGTGAAAATCATACGCCAAAAAATTAGTGCGCGAAATTCATCCGCTCAAAAAAGTAGGACGCGAAAATCATACGCCAAGAAAGTAGTACGTGAAATTCATCCGCGCAAAAAAGTAGTGCGCGAAATTCATCCCCGCAAAAAAGTAGTTAGCGAAATTCATCCGCGCAAAAAAGTAGTGCGGGAAAATCATACGCAAAAAAAAGTTGTGCGGGAAAAGCATACGCCAAAAAAGTAGTACTTGAAATTCATCCGCGCAAAAAAGTAGTGCGCGAAATTCATCCCCGCAAAAAAGTAGTTAGCGAAATTCATCCGCGCAAAAAAGTAGTGCGGGAAAATCATACGCAAAAAAAAGTTGTGCGGGAAAAGCATATGCCAAAAAAAGTAGTGCGCGAAATTAATCCGCTCAAAAAAGTAGGGCGCGAAAATCATACGCCAAAAAATTAGTGCGCGAAATTCATTCGCTCAAAAAAGTAGGGCGCGAAAATCATACGCCAAGAAAGTAGTACGTGAAATTTTTCCGCGCAAAAAAGTGGTGCGCGAAATTCATCCCCGCAAAAAAGTAGTTAGCGAAATTCATCCGCGCAAAAAAGTAGTTCACAAAATTCATACTCAAAAAAAAGTAGTGCGCGAAATTCATCTGCGCAAAAAAGTAGTGCGCGAAATTTATCCGCGCGAAAAATTAGTGCGCGAAATTCATACGCCCAAAAAAGTAGTGCGCGAAATTCACCTGCGCAAAAAGTAGTGCACAAAATTCATCCGCACAAAAAAGTAGTGCGTAAAATTCATCCGCGCAAAAAAGTAGTGCGCAAAATTCATACGCCAAAAAAGTAGTCCTTGAAATTCATCCGCGCAAAAAAGTAGTGCGCAAAATTCATACGCCAAAAAAGTAGTCCTTGAAATTCATCCGCGCAAAAAAGGAGTGCCCGAAATTCATACGCCAAAAAAGTAGTGCGCGAAATTCACTTGCGCAAAAAAGTAGTGCGCGAAATTCATCGGCGCTAAATAGTACTGCGCGAAATTCATACGTCAAAAAAAGTTGTGCGCGAAATTCATCTGCGCAAAAAAGTAGTGCGCGAAGTTAATACGGCAAAAAAAGTAGTGCGCGAAATTCATACGCCAAAAAAGTAGTGCGTGAAATTAATCCGCGCAAAAAAGAAGTGCGCGAAAATAATACGTCGAAAAAAGTAGTACGGGAAATTCATACGCCGAAGAAGTAGTGTTTGAAATTCATCCGCGCAAAAAAGTAGTGCGGGAAAATCATACGCAAAAAAAAGTTGTGCGGGAAAAGCATACGCCAAAAAAGTAGTACGTGAAATTCATCCGCGCAAAAAAGTAGTGTGCGAAATTCATCCCCGCAAAAAAGTAGTTAGCGAAATTCATCCGCGCAAAAAAGTAGTGCGGGAAAATCATACGCAAAAAAAAGTTGTGCGGGAAAAGCATATGCCAAAAAAAGTAGTGCGCGAAATTCATCCGCTCAAAAAAGTAGGGCGCGAAAATCATACGCCAAAAAATTAGTGCGCGAAATTCATTCGCTCAAAAAAGTAGGGCGCGAAAATCATACGCCAAGAAAGTAGTACGTGAAATTCATCCGCGCAAAAAAGTAGTGCGCAAAATTCATACGCCAAAAAAGTAGTCCTTGAAATTCATCCGCGCAAAAAAGTAGTGCGCAAAATTCATACGCCAAAAAAGTAGTCCTTGAAATTCATCCGCGCAAAAAAGGAGTGCCCGAAATTCACACGCCAAAAAAGTAGTGCGCGAAATTCACTTGCGCAAAAAAGTAGTGCGCGAAATTCATCGGCGCTAAATAGTACTGCGCGAAATTCATACGTCAAAAAAAGTTGTGCGCGAAATTCATCTGCGCAAAAAAGTAGTGCGCGAAATTAATACGGCAAAAAAAGTAGTGCGCGAAATTCATACGCCAAAAAAGTAGTGCGTGAAATTAATCCGCGCAAAAAAGAAGTGCGCGAAAATAATACGTCGAAAAAAGTAGTACGGGAAATTCATACGCCGAAGAAGTAGTGTTTGAAATTCATCCGCGCAAAAAAGTAGTGCGGGAAAATCATACGTAAAAAAAAGTTGTGCGGGAAAAGCATACGCCAAAAAAGTAGTACGTGAAATTCATCCGCGCAAAAAAGTAGTGCGCGAAATTCATCCCCGCAAAAAAGTAGTTAGCGAAATTCATCCGCGCAAAAAAGTAGTGCGGGAAAATCATACGCAAAAAAAAGTTGTGCGGGAAAAGCATATGCCAAAAAAAGTAGTGCGCGAAATTCATCCGCTCAAAAAAGTAGGGCGCGAAAATCATACGCCAAAAAATTAGTGCGCGAAATTCATTCGCTCAAAAAAGTAGGGCGCGAAAATCATACGCCAAGAAAGTAGTACGTGAAATTCATCCGCGCAAAAACGTAGTGCGCGAAATTCATCCCCGCAAAAAAGTAGTTAGCGAAATTCATCCGCGCAAAAAAGTAGTTCACAAAATTCATTCTCAAAAAAAAGTAGTGCGCAAAATTCATCTGCGCAAAAAAGTAGTGCGCGAAATTTATCCGTGCGAAAAAGTAGTGCGCGAAATTCATACGCCCAAAAAAGTAGTGCGCGAAATCCACCTGCGCAAAAAAGTAGTGCACAAAATTCATCCGCACAAAAAAGTAGTGCGTAAAATTCATCCGCGCAAAAAAGTAGTGCGCAAAATTCATACGCCAAAAAAATAGTGCGCGAAATTCATACGCCAAAAAACTAGTGCGTGAAATTCATCCGCGCAAAAAAGTAGTGCGCGAAATACATACGCCAAAAAAAGTAGTGCAATAAATTTATCCGCGCAAAAAAGTAGTGCGCGAAATTCATACGCTAAAAAAAGTAGTGCGCGAAATTCATCCGCGCAAAAAAGTAGTGCGCAAAATTCATCCGCGCAAAAAAGTAGTGCGCAAAATTCATACGCCAAATAAAGTAGCGCGCAAAATTCATACGAAAAAAAAGTCGTGCGTGAAATTCATTCGCTCAAAAAAGTAGGGCGCGAAAATCATACGCCAAAAAAGTAGTACGTGAAATTCATCCGCGCAAAAAAGTAGTGCGCGAAATTCATCCCCGCAAAAAAGTAGTTAGCGAAATTCATCCGCGCAAAAAAGTAGTTCACGAAATTCATACTAAAAAAAAGTGGTGCGCGAAATTCATCTGCACAAAAAAGTAGTGCGCGAAATTCATCCGCGCGAAAAAGTTGTGCGCGAAATTCATACGCCAAAAAAGTCGTGCGTGAAATTCATTCGCTCAAAAAAGTAGGGCGCGAAAATCATACGCCAAAAAAGTAGTACGTGAAATTCATCCGCGCAAAAAAGTAGTGCGCGAAATTTATCCCCGCAAAAAAGTAGTTAGCAAAATTCATCCGCGCAAAAAAGTAGTTCACGAAATTCATACTAAAAAAAAAGTAGTGCGCGAAATTCATCTGCACAATAAAGTAGTGTGCGAAATTCATAAGCCCGAAAAAGTAGTGCGCGAAATTCATACGCCCAAAAAAGTAGTGCGCGAAATTCATCTGCGTAAAAAAGTAGTGCGCAAAATTCATCCGCACAAAAAAGTTGTGCGCGAAATTTATATGCCAAAAAAGTAAAGCGTGAAATTCATCCGCGCAAAAAAGTAGTGCAAGAAATTCATACGCCAAAAAAAGTAGTGCGCGAAATTCATACGCCAAAAAAGTAGTGCGTGAAATTCATCTGCGCAAAAAAGTAGCGCGCAAAATTCATCCGCACAAAAAAGTTGTGCGCGAAATTTATATGCCAAAAAAGTAGTGCGTGAAATTCATCCGCGCAAAAAAGTAATGCAGGAAATTCATACGCTAAAAAAAGTAGTGCGCGAAATTCATACGCCAAAAAAGTAGTGCGTGAAATTCATCCGCGCAAAAAAAAAGTGCGCGAAATTCATACGCCAAAAAAAGTAGTCCTTGAAAATCATCCGCGCAAAAAAGTAGTGCCCGAAATTCATACGCCAGAAAAAGTAGTGCGCGAAATTCACTTGCGCAAAAAAGTAGTGCGCGAAATTCATCGGCACTAAATAGTACTGCGCGAAATTCATACGTCAAAAAAAGTTGTGCGCGAAATTCATCTGCGCAAAAAAGTGGTGCGCGAAATTAATACGCCAAAAAAAGTAGTGCGCGAAATTCATACGCCAAAAAAGTAGTGTGTGAAATTAATCCGCGCAAAAAAAAAGTGCGCGAAAATAATACGCCAAAAAAAGTAGTACGCGAAATTCATACGCCGAAGAAGTAGTGTTTGAAATTCATCCGCGCGAAAAAGTAGTGCGCGAAATTCATACGCCAAAAAAGTCGTGCGTGAAATTCATTCGCTCAAAAAAGTAGGGCGCGAAAATCATACGCCAAAAAAGTAGTACGTGGAATTCATCCGCGCAAAAAAGTAGTGCGCGAAATTTATCCCCGCAAAAAAGTAGTTAGCAAAATTCATCCGCGCAAAAAAGTAGTTCACGAAATTCATACTCAAAAAAAAGTAGTGCGCGAAATTCATCTGCACAATAAAGTAGTGTGCGAAATTCATACGCCCGAAAAAGTAGTGCGCGAAATTCATACGCCCAAAAAAGTAGTGCGCGAAATTCATCTGCGTAAAAAAGTAGTGCGCAAAATTCATCCGCACAAAAAAGTTGTGCGCGAAATTTATATGCCAAAAAAGTAGAGCGTGAAATTCATCCGCGCAAAAAAGTAGTGCAAGAAATTCATACGCCAAAAAAAGTAGTGCGCGAAATTCATACGCCAAAAAAGTAGTGCGTGAAATTCATCTGCGCAAAAAAGTAGCGCGCAAAATTCATCCGCACAAAAAAGTTGTGCGCGAAATTTATATGCCAAAAAAGTAGTGTGTGAAATTCATCCGCGCAAAAAAGTAATGCAGGAAATTCATACGCCAAAAAAAGTAGTGCGCGAAATTCATACGCCAAAAAAGTAGTGCGTGAAATTCATCCGCGCAAAAAAAAAGTGCGCGAAATTCATACGCCAAAAAAAGTAGTCCTTGAAATTCATCCGCGCAAAAAAGTAGTGCCCGAAATTCATACGCCAAAAAAAGTAGTGCGCGAAATTCACTTGCGCAAAAAAGTAGTGCGCGAAATTCATCGGCACTAAATAGTACTGCGCGAAATTCATACGTCAAAAAAAGTTGTGCGCGAAATTCATCTGCGCAAAAAAGTGGTGCGCGAAATTAATACGCCAAAAAAAGTAGTGCGCGAAATTCATACGCCAAAAAAGTAGTGTGTGAAATTAATCCGCGCAAAAAAGAAGTGCGCGAAAATAATACGCCAAAAAAAGTAGTACGCGAAATTCATACGCCGAAGAAGTAGTGTTTGAAATTCATCCGTGCAAAAAAGGAGTGCGGGAAAATCATACGCAAAAAAAAGTTGTGCGGGAAAAGCATACGCCAAAAAAAGTAGTGAGCGAAATTCATCCGCTCAAAAAAGTAGGGCGCGAAAATCATACGCCAAAAAATTAGTGCGCGAAATTCATTCGCTCAAAAAAGTAGGGCGCGAAAATCATACGCCAAAAAAGTAGTACGTGAAATTCATCCGCGCAAAAAAGTAGTGCGCGAAATTCATCCCCGCAAAAAAGTAGTTAGCGAAATTCATCCGCGCAAAAAAGTAGTTCACGAAATTCATACTCAAAAAAAATTAGTGCGCGAAGTTCATTCGCTCAAAAAAGTAGGGCGCGAAAATCATACGCCAAAAAAGTAGTACGTGAAATTCATCCGCGCAAAAAAGTAGTGCGCGAAATTCATCCCCGCAAAAAGGTAGTTAGCGAAATTCATCCGCGCAAAAAAGTAGTTCACGAAATTTATACTCAAAAAAAAGTAGTGCGCGAAATTCATTCGCTCAAAAAAGTAGGGCGCGAAAATCATACGCCAAAAAAGTAGTACGTGAAATTCATCCGCGCAAAAAAGTAGTGCGCGAAATTCATCCCCGCAAAAAAGTAGTTAGCGAAATTCATCCGCGCAAAAAAGTAGTTCACGAAATTCATACTCAAAAAAAAGTAGTGCGCGAAATTCATTCGCTCAAAAAAGTAGGGCGCGAAAATCATACGCCAAAAAAGTAGTACGTGAAATTCATCCGAGCAAAAAAGTAGTGCGCGAAATTCATCCCCGCAAAAAAGTAGTTAGCGAAATTCATCCGCGCATAAAAGTAGTGCACGAAATTCATACTCAAAAAAAAGTTGTGCGCGAAATTCATCTGCGCGAAAAAGTAGTGCGCGAAATTTATCCGCTCGAAAAAGTAGTGCGCGAAATTCATACGCCCAAAAAAGTAGTGCGCGAAATTCACCTGCGCAAAAAAGTAGTGCACAAAATTCATCCGCACAAAAAAGTAGTGCGTAAAATTCATCCGCGCAAAAAAGTAGTGCGCAAAATTCATACGCCCAAAAAGTAGTGCGCGAAATTCATACGCCAAAAAACTAGTGCGTGAAATTCATCTGCGCAAAAAAGTAGTGCGCGAAATACATACGCCAAAAAAAGTAGTGCGATAAATTTATCCGCGCAAAAAAGTAGTGCGCGAAATTCATACGCTAAAAAAAGTAGTGCGCGAAATGCATCCACGCAAAAAAGTAGTGCGCAAAATTCATACGCCAAATAAAGTAGTGCGCAAAATTCATACGCCTAAAAAGTCGTGCGCGAAATTCATTCGCTCAAAAAAGTAGGGCGCGAAAATCATACGCCAAAAAAGTAGTACGTGAAATTCATCCGCGCAAAAAAATAGTCCGCGAAATTCATCCGCGCGAAAAAGTAGTGCGCGAAATTCATACGCCCAAAAAAATAGTGCGCGAAATTCATCTGCACAAAAAAGTGGTGCGCAAAATTCATCTTCACAAAAAAGTTGTGCGCGAAATTTATATGCCAAAAAAGTAGTGCGTGAAATTCATCCGCGCAAAAAAGTAGTGCAGGAAATTCATACGCCAAAAAAAGTAGTGCGCGAAATTCATACGCCAAAAAAGTAGTGCGTGAAATTCATCCGCGCAAAAAAAAAGTGCGCGAAATTCATACGCCAAAAAAAGTAGTGCGCAAAATTCATGCGCCAAAAAAGTAGTGCGCGAAATTCATACGCGCAAAAAAGTAGTGCCCGAAATTCACTTGCGCAAAAAAGTAGTGCGCGAAATTCATCGGCGCTAAATAGTACTGCGCGAAATTCATACGTCAAAAAAAGTAGTGCGCGAAATTTATCTGCGCAAAAAAAAAGTGCGCGAAATTCATACGCCAAAAAAAGTATTGCGCGAAATTCATACGCCAAAAAAGTAGTCCTTGAAATTCATCCGCGCAAAAAAGGAGTGCCCGAAATTTATACGCCAAAAAAAGTGGGGCGCGAAATTCACTTGCGCAAAAAAGTAGTGCGCGAAATTCATCGGCGCTAAATAGTACTGCGCGAAATTCATACGTCAAAAAAAGTTGTGCGCGAAATTCATCTGCGCAAAAAAGTAGTGCGCGAAATTAATACGCCAAAAAAAGTAGTGCGCGAAATTCATACGCCAAAAAAGTAGTGCGTGAAATTAATCCGCGCAAAAAAGAAGTGCGCGAAAATAACACGTCAAAAAAAGTAGTACAGGAAATTCATACGCCGAAGAAGTAGTGTTTGAAATTCATCCGCGCAAAAAAGTAGTGCGGGAAAATCATACGCAAAAAAAAGTTGTGCGGGAAAAGCATACGCCAAAAATGTAGTACGTGAAATTCATCCGCGCAAAAAAGTAGTGCGCGAAATTCATCCCCGCAAAAAAGTAGTTAGCGAAATTCATCCGCGCAAAAAAGTGTGCGGGAAAATCATACGCAAAAAAAAGTTGTGCGGGAAAAGCATATGCCAAAAAAAGTAGTGCGCGAAATTCATCCGCTCAAAAAAGTAGGGCGTGAAAATCATACGCCAAAAAATTAGTGCGCGAAATTCATTCGCTCAAAAAAGTAGGGCGCGAAAATCATACGCCAAGAAAGTAGTACGTGAAATTCATCCGCGCAAAAAAGTAGTGCGCGAAATTCATCCCCGCAAAAAAGTAGTTAGCGAAATTCATCCGCGCAAAAAAGTAGTTCACAAAATTCATACTAAAAAAAAAATAGTGCGCGAAATTCATCTGCGCAAAAAAGTAGTGCGCGAAATTTATCCGCGCGAAAAAGTAGTGCGCGAAATTCATACGCCCAAAAAAGTAGTGCGCGAAATTCACCTGCGCAAAAAAGTAGTGCCCAAAATTCATCCGCACAAAAAAGTAGTGCGTAAAATTCATCCGCGCAAAAAAGTAGTGCGCAAAATTCATACGCCAAAAAAGTAGTCCTTGAAATTCATCCGCGCAAAAAAGTAGTGCGCAAAATTCATACGCCAAAAAAGTAGTCCTTGAAATTCATCCGCGCAAAAAAGGAGTGCCCGAAATTCATACGCCAAAAAAGTAGTGCGCGAAATTCACTTGCGCAAAAAAGTAGTGCGCGAAATTCATCGGCGCTAAATAGTACTGCGCGAAATTCATACGTCAAAAAAAGTTGTGCACGAAATTCATCTGCGCAAAAAAGTTGTGCGCGAAATTAATACGCCAAAAAAAGTAGTGCGCGAAATTCATACGCCAAAAAAGTAGTGCGTGAAAATAATACGTCAAAAAAAGTAGTACGGGAAATTCATACGCCGAAGAAGTAGTGTTTGAAATTCATCCGCGCAAAAAAGTAGTGCGGGAAAATCATACGCAAAAAAAAGTTGTGCGGGAAAAGCATACGCCAAAAAAGTAGTACTTGAAATTCATCCGCGCAAAAAAGTAGTGCGCGAAATTCATCCCCGCAAAAAAGTAGTTAGCGAAATTCATCCGCGCAAAAAAGTAGTGCGGGAAAATCATACGCAAAAAAAAGTTGTGCGGGAAAAGCATATGCCAAAAAAAGTAGTGCGCGAAATTAATCCGCTCAAAAAAGTAGGGCGCGAAAATCATACGCCAAAAAATTAGTGCGCGAAATTCATTCGCTCAAAAAAGTAGGGCGCGAAAATCATACGCCAAGAAAGTAGTACGTGAAATTTTTCCGCGCAAAAAAGTGGTGCGCGAAATTCATCCCCGCAAAAAAGTAGTTAGCGAAATTCATCCGCGCAAAAAAGTAGTTCACAAAATTCATACTCAAAAAAAAGTAGTGCGCGAAATTCATCTGCGCAAAAAAGTAGTGCGCGAAATTTATCCGCGCGAAAAAGTAGTGCGCGAAATTCATACGCCCAAAAAAGTAGTGCGCGAAATTCACCTGCGCAAAAAAGTAGTGCACAAAATTCATCCGCACAAAAAAGTAGTGCGTAAAATTCATCCGCGCAAAAAAGTAGTGCGCAAAATTCATACGCCAAAAAAGTAGTGCGTGAAATTAATCCGCGCAAAAAAGAAGTGCGCGAAAATAATACGTCAAAAAAAGTAGTACGGGAAATTCATACGCCGAAGAAGTAGTGTTTGAAATTCATCCGCGCAAAAAAGTAGTGCGGGAAAATCATACGTAAAAAAAAGTTGTGCGGGAAAAGCATACGCCAAAAAAGTAGTACGTGAAATTCATCCGCGCAAAAAAGTAGTGCGCGAAATTCATCCCCGCAAAAAAGTAGTTAGCGAAATTCATCCGCGCAAAAAAGTAGTGCGGGAAAATCATA
Source organism: Flabesymbios commensalis (assembly GCA_964017125.1). Taxonomy (NCBI): domain Eukaryota; kingdom Metazoa; phylum Annelida; class Polychaeta; order Terebellida; family Flabelligeridae; genus Flabesymbios; species Flabesymbios commensalis. The sequence continues at coordinate 36,032 of CAXHKU010000721.1, forward strand.
CGCAAAAAAAAGTTGTGCGGGAAAAGCATATGCCAAAAAAAGTAGTGCGCGAAATTCATCCGCTCAAAAAAGTAGGGCGCGAAAATCATACGCCAAAAAATTAGTGCGCGAAATTCATTCGCTCAAAAAAGTAGGGCGCGAAAATCATACGCCAAGAAAGTAGTACGTGAAATTCATCCGCGCAAAAACGTAGTGCGCGAAATTCATCCCCGCAAAAAAGTAGTTAGCGAAATTCATCCGCGCAAAAAAGTAGTTCACAAAATTCATACTCAAAAAAAAGTAGTGCGCAAAATTCATCTGCGCAAAAAAGTAGTGCGCGAAATTTATCCGCGCGAAAAAGTAGTGCGCGAAATTCATACGCCCAAAAAAGTAGTGCGCGAAATCCACCTGCGCAAAAAAGTAGTGCACAAAATTCATCCGCACAAAAAAGTAGTGCGTAAAATTCATCCGCGCAAAAAAGTAGTGCGCAAAATTCATACGCCAAAAAAATAGTGCGCGAAAATCATACGCCAAAAAACTAGTGCGTGAAATTCATCCGCGCAAAAAAGTAGTGCGCGAAATTCATACGCTAAAAAAAGTAGTGCGCGAAATTCATCCGCGCAAAAAAGTAGTGCGCAAAATTCATCCGCGCAAAAAAGTAGTGCGCAAAATTCTTACGCCAAATAAAGTAGTGAGCAAAATTCATACGAAAAAAAAGTCGTGCGTGAAATTCATTCGCTCAAAAAAGTAGGGCGCGAAAATCATACGCCAAAAAAGTAGTACGTGAAATTCATCCGCGCAAAAAAGTAGTGCGCGAAATTCATCCCCGCAAAAAAGTAGTTAGCGAAATTCATCCGCGCAAAAAAGTAGTTCACGAAATTCATACTAAAAAAAAGTGGTGCGCGAAATTCATCTGCACAAAAAAGTAGTGCGCGAAATTCATCCGCGCGAAAAAGTAGTGCGCGAAATTCATACGCCAAAAAAGTTGTGCGTGAAATTCATTCGCTCAAAAAAGTAGGGCGCGAAAATCATACGCCAAAAAAGTAGTACGTGAAATTCATCCGCGCAAAAAAGTAGTGCGCGAAATTTATCCCCGCAAAAAAGTAGTTAGCAAAATTCATCCGCGCAAAAAAGTAGTTCACGAAATTCATACTCAAAAAAAAGTAGTGCGCGAAATTCATCTGCACAATAAAGTAGTGTGCAAAATTCATACCCCCGAAAAAGTAGTGCGCGAAATTCATCCGCACAAAAAAGTTGTGCGCGAAATTTATATGCCAAAAAAGTAGAGCGTGAAATTCATCCGCGCAAAAAAGTAGTGCAAGAAATTCATACGCCAAAAAAAGTAGTGCGCGAAATTCATACGCCAAAAAAGTAGTGCGTGAAATTCATCTGCGCAAAAAAGTAGCGCGCAAAATTCATCCGCACAAAAAAGTTGTGCGCGAAATTTATATGCCAAAAAAGTAGTGCGTGAAATTCATCCGCGCAAAAAAGTAATGCATGAAATTCATACGCCAAAAAAAGTAGTGCGCGAAATTCATACGCCAAAAAAGTAGTGCGTGAAATTCATCCGCGCAAAAAAAAAGTGCGCGAAATTCATACGCCAAAAAAAGTAGTCCTTGAAATTCATCCGCGCAAAAAAGTAGTGCCCGAAATTCATACGCCAAAAAAAGTAGTGCGCGAAATTCACTTGCGCAAAAAAGTAGTGCGCGAAATTCATCGGCACTAAATAGTACTGCGCGAAATTCATACGTCAAAAAAAGATGTGCGCGAAATTCATCTGCGCAAAAAAGTGGTGCGCGAAATTAATACGCCAAAAAAAGTAGTGCGCGAAATTCATACGCCAAAAAAGTAGTGTGTGAAATTAATCCGCGCAAAAAAGAAGTGCGCGAAAATAATACGCCAAAAAAAGTAGTACGCGAAATTCATACGCCGAAGAAGTAGTGTTTGAAATTCATCCGCGCAAAAAAGTAGTGCGGGAAAATCATACGCAAAAAAAAGTTGTGCGGGAAAAGCATATGCCAAAAAAAGTAGTGCGCGAAATTCATCCGCTCAAAAAAGTAGGGCGCGAAAATCATACGCCAAAAAATTAGTGCGCGAAATTCATTCGCTCAAAAAAGTAGGGCGCGAAAATCATACGCCAAGAAAGTAGTACGTGAAATTCATCCGCGCAAAAACGTAGTGCGCGAAATTCATCCCCGCAAAAAAGTAGTTAGCGAAATTCATCCGCGCAAAAAAGTAGTTCACAAAATTCATACTCAAAAAAAAGTAGTGCGCAAAATTCATCTGCGCAAAAAAGTAGTGCGCAAAATTTATCCGCGCGAAAAAGTAGTGCGCGAAATTCATACGCCCAAAAAAGTAGTGCGCGAAATCCACCTGCGCAAAAAAGTAGTGCACAAAATTCATCCGCACAAAAAAGTAGTGCGTAAAATTCATCCGCGCAAAAAAGTAGTGCGCAAAATTCATACGCCAAAAAAATAGTGCGCGAAATTCATACGCCAAAAAACTAGTGCGTGAAATTCATCCGCGCAAAAAAGTAGTGCGCGAAATTCATACGCTAAAAAAAGTAGTGCGCGAAATTCATCCGCGCAAAAAAGTAGTGCGCAAAATTCATCCGCGCAAAAAAGTAGTGCGCAAAATTCATACGCCAAATAAAGTAGTGCGCAAAATTCATACGAAAAAAAAGTCGTGCGTGAAATTCATTCGCTCAAAAAAGTAGGGCGCGAAAATCATACGCCAAAAAAGTAGTACGTGAAATTCATCCGCGCAAAAAATTAGTGCGCGAAATTCATCCCCGCAAAAAAGTAGTTAGCGAAATTCATCCGCGCAAAAAAGTAGTTCACGAAATTCATACTAAAAAAAAGTGGTGCGCGAAATTCATCTGCACAAAAAAGTAGTGCGCGAAATTCATCCGCGCGAAAAAGTAGTGCGCGAAATTCATACGCCAAAAAAGTAGTGCGTGAAATTCATCTGCGCAAAAAAGTAGCGCGTGAAATTCATCCGCGCAAAAAAGTAATGCAGGAAATTCATACGCCAAAAAAAGTAGTGCGCGAAATTCATACGCCAAAAAAGTAGTGCGTGAAATTCATCCGCGCAAAAAAAAAGTGCGCGAAATTCATACGCCAAAAAAAGTAGTCCTTGAAATTCATCCGCGCAAAAAAGTAGTGCCCGAAATTCATACGCCAAAAAAAGTAGTGCGCGAAATTCACTTGCGCAAAAAAGTAGTGCGCGAAATTCATCGGCACTAAATAGTACTGCGCGAAATTCATACGTCAAAAAAAGATGTGCGCGAAATTCATCTGCGCAAAAAAGTGGTGCGCGAAATTAATACGCCAAAAAAAGTAGTGCGCGAAATTCATACGCCAAAAAAGTAGTGTGTGAAATTAATCCGCGCAAAAAAGAAGTGCGCGAAAATAATACGCCAAAAAAAGTAGTACGCGAAATTCATACGCCGAAGAAGTAGTGTTTGAAATTCATCCGCGCAAAAAAGTAGTGCGCGAAAATCATACGCCAAAAAAGTAGTACGTGAAATTCATCCGCGCAAAAAAGTAGTGCGCGAAATTCATCCCCGCAAAAAAGTAGTTAGCAAAAGTCATCCGCGCAAAAAAGTAGTTCACGAAATTCATACTCAAAAAAAAGTAGTGCGCGAAATTCATCTGCACAATAAAGTAGTGTGCGAAATTCATACGCCCGAAAAAGTAGTGCGCGAAATTCATACGCCCAAAAAAGTAGTGTGCGAAATTCATCTGCGTAAAAAAGTAGTGCGCAAAATTCATCCGCACAAAAAAGTTGTGCGCGAAATTTATATGCCAAAAAAGTAGAGCGTGAAATTCATCCGCGCAAAAAAGTAGTGCAAGAAATTCATACGCCAAAAAAAGTAGTGCGCGAAATTCATACGCCAAAAAAGTAGTGCGTGAAATTCATCTGCGCAAAAAAGTAGCGCGCAAAATTCATCCGCACAAAAAAGTTGTGCGCGAAATTTATATGCCAAAAAAGTAGTGCGTGAAATTCATCCGCGCAAAAAAGTAATGCAAGAAATTCATACGCCAAAAAAAGTAGTGCGCGAAATTCATACGCCAAAAAAGTAGTGCGTGAAATTCATCCGCGCAAAAAAAAAGTACGCGAAATTCATACGCCAAAAAAAGTAGTCCTTGAAATTCATCCGCGCAAAAAAGTAGTGCCCGAAATTCATACGCCAAAAAAAGTAGTGCGCGAAATTCACTTGCGCAAAAAAGTAGTGCGCGAAATTCATCGGCACTAAATAGTACTGCGCGAAATTCATACGTCAAAAAAAGTTGTGCGCGAAATTCATCTGCGCAAAAAAGTGGTGCGCGAAATTAATACGCCAAAAAAAGTAGTGCGCGAAATTCATACGCCAAAAAAGTAGTGTGTGAAATTAATCCGCGCAAAAAAGAAGTGCGCGAAAATAATACGCCAAAAAAAGTAGTACGCGAAATTCATACGCCGAAGAAGTAGTGTTTGAAATTCATCCGCGCAAAAAAGTAGTGCGGGAAAATCATACGCAAAAAAAAGTTGTGCGGGAAAAGCATACGCCAAAAAAAGTAGTGAGCGAAATTCATCCGCTCAAAAAAGTAGGGCGCGAAAATCATACGCCAAAAAATTAGTGCGCGAAATTCATTCGCTCAAAAAAGTAGGGCGCGAAAATCATACGCCAAAAAAGTAGTACGTGAAATTCATCCGCGCAAAAAAGTAGTGCGCGAAATTCATCCCCGCAAAAAAGTAGTTAGCGAAATTCATCTGCGCAAAAAAGTAGTTCACGAAATTCATACTCAAAAAAAATTAGTGCGCGAAATTCATTCGCTCAAAAAAGTAGGGCGCGAAAATCATACGCCAAAAAAGTAGTACGTGAAATTCATCCGCGCAAAAAAGTAGAGCGCGAAATTCATCCCCGCAAAAAGGTAGTTAGCGAAATTCATCCACGCAAAAAAGTAGTTCACGAAATTTATACTCAAAAAAAAGGAGTGCGCGAAATTCATTCGCTCAAAAAAGTAGGGCGCGAAAATCATACGCCAAAAAAGTAGTACGTGAAATTCATCCGCGCAAAAAAGTAGTGCGCGAAATTCATCCCCGCAAAAAAGTAGTGCGTGAAATTCATCCGCGCAAAAAAGTAGTTCACGAAATTCATACTCAAAAAAAAGGAGTGCGCGAAATTCATTCGCTCAAAAAAGTAGGGCGCGAAAATCATACGCCAAAAAAGTAGTACGTGAAATTCATCCGAGCAAAAAAGTAGTGCGCGAAATTCATCCCCGCAAAAAAGTAGTTAGCGAAATTCATCCGCGCATAAAAGTAGTGCACGAAATTCATACTCAAAGAAAAGTTGTGCGCGAAATTCATATGCGCGAAAAAGTAGTGCGCGAAATTTATCCGCTCGAAAAAGTAGTGCGCGAAATTCATACGCCCAAAAAAGTAGTGCGCGAAATTCACCTGCGCAAAAAAGTAGTGCACAAAATTCATCCGCACAAAAAAGTAGTGCGTAAAATTCATCCGCGCAAAAAAGTAGTGCGCAAAATTCATACGCCAAAAAAGTAGTGCGCGAAATTCATACGCCAAAAAACTAGTGCGTGAAATTCATCTGCGCAAAAAAGTAGTGCGCGAAATACATACGCCAAAAAAAGTAGTGCGATAAATTTATCCGCGCAAAAAAGTAGTGCGCGAAATTCATACGCTAAAAAAAGTAGTGCGCGAAATTCATCCGCGCAAAAAAGTAGTGCGCAAAATTCATACGCCAAAAAAGTCGTGCGCGAAATTCATTCGCTCAAAAAAGTAGGGCGCGAAAATCATACGCCAAAAAAGTAGTACGTGAAATTCATCCGCGCAAAAAAATAGTCCGCGAAATTCATCCGCGCGAAAAAGTAGTGCGCGAAATTCATACGCCCAAAAAAATAGTGCGCGAAATTCATCTGCACAAAAAAGTGGTGCGCAAAATTCATCTTCACAAAAAAGTTGTGCGCGAAATTTATATGCCAAAAAAGTAGTGCGTGAAATTCATCCGCGCAAAAAAGTAGTGCAGGAAATTCATACGCCAAAAAAAGTAGTGCGCAAAATTCATACGCCAAAAAAGTAGTGCGTGAAATTCATCCGCGCAAAAAAAAAGTGCGCGAAATTCATACGCCAAAAAAAGTAGTGCGCAAAATTCATACGCCAAAAAAGTAGTGCGCGAAATTCATACGCGCAAAAAAGTAGTGCCCGAAATTCACTTGCGCAAAAAAGTAGTGCGCGAAATTCATCGGCGCTAAATAGTACTGCGCGAAATTCATAAGTCAAAAAAAGTTGTGCGCGAAATTCATTTGCGCAAAAAAGTAGTGCGCGAAATTAATACGCCAAAATAAGTAGTGCGCGAAATTCAAACGCCAAAAAAGTAGTGCGTGAAATTAATCCGCGCAAAAAAGAAGTGCGCGAAATTTATACGCCAAAAAAAGTGGTGCGCGAAATTCACTTGCGCAAAAAAGTAGTGCGCGAAATTCATCGGCGCTAAATAGTACTGCGCGAAATTCATACGTCAAAAAAAGTTGTGCGCGAAATTCATCTGCGCAAAAAAGTAGTTCACGAAATTCATACTAAAAAAAAAGTAGTGCGCGAAATTCATCTGCGCAAAAAAGTAGTGCGCGAAATTTATCCGCGCAAAAAAAAAGTGCGCGAAATTCATACGCCAAAAAAAGTAGTGCGCGAAATTCATACGCCAAAAAAGTAGTCCTTGAAATTCATCTGCGCAAAAAAGGAGTGCCCGAAATTTATACGCCAAAAAAAGTGGGGCGCGAAATTCACTTGCGCAAAAAAGTAGTGCGCGAAATTCATCGGCGCTAAATAGTACTGCGCGAAATTCATACGTCAAAAAAAGTTGTGCGCGAAATTCATCTGCGCAAAAAAGTAGTGCGCGAAATTAATACGCCAAAAAAAGTAGTGCGCGAAATTCATACGCCAAAAAAGTAGTGCGTGAAATTAATCCGCGCAAAAAAGAAGTGCGCGAAAATAATACGTCAAAAAAAGTAGTACGGGAAATTCATACGCCGAAGAAGTAGTGTTTGAAATTCATCCGCGCAAAAAAGTAGTGCGGGAAAATCATACGCAAAAAAAAGTTGTGCGGGAAAAGCATACGCCAAAAAAGTAGTACGTGAAATTCATCCGCGCAAAAAAGTAGTGCGCGAAATTCATCCCCGCAAAAAAGTAGTTAGCGAAATTCATCCGCGCAAAAAAGTGTGCGGGAAAATCATACGCAAAAAAAAGTTGTGCGGGAAAAGCATATGCCAAAAAAAGTAGTGCGCGAAATTCATCCGCTCAAAAAAGTAGGGCGTGAAAATCATACGCCAAAAAATTAGTGCGCGAAATTCATTCGCTCAATAAAGTAGGGCGCGAAAATCATACGCCAAGAAAGTAGTACGTGAAATTCATCCGTGCAAAAAAGTAGTTAGCGAAATTCATCCGCGCAAAAAAGTAGTTCACAAAATTCATACTATAAAAAAAGTAGTGCGCGAAATTCATCTGCGCAAAAAAGTAGTGCGCGAAATTTATCCGCGCGAAAAAGTAGTGCGCGAAATTCATACGCCCAAAAAAGTAGTGCGCGAAATTCACCTGCGCAAAAAAGTAGTGCACAAAATTCATCCGCACAAAAAAGTAGTGCGTAAAATTCATCCGCGCAAAATAGTAGTGCGCAAAATTCATACGCCAAAAAAGTAGTCCTTGAAATTCATCCGCGCAAAAAAGTAGTGCGCAAAATTCATACGCCAAAAAAGTAGTCCTTGAAATTCATCCGCGCAAAAAAGTAGTGCCCGAAATTCATACGCCAAAAAAGTAGTGCGCGAAATTCACTTGCGCAAAAAAGTAGTGCGCGAAATTCATCGGCGCTAAATAGTACTGCGCGAAATTCATACGTCAAAAAAAGTTGTGCGCGAAATTCATCTGCGCAAAAAAGTAGTGCGCGAAATTAATACGCCAAAAAAAGTAGTGCGCGAAATTCATACGCCAAAAAAGTAGTGCGTGAAAATAATACGTCAAAAAAAGTAGTACGGGAAATTCATACGCCGAAGAAGTAGTGTTTGAAATTCATCCGCGCAAAAAAGTAGTGCGGGAAAATCATACGCAAAAAAAAGTTGTGCGGGAAAAGCATACGCCAAAAAAGTAGTACTTGAAATTCATCCGCGCAAAAAAGTAGTGCGCGAAATTCATCCCCGCAAAAAAGTAGTTAGCGAAATTCATTCGCTCAAAAAAGTAGGGCGCGAAAATCATACGCCAAAAAATTAGTGCGCGAAATTCATTCGCTCAAAAAAGTAGGGCGCGAAAATCATACGCCAAGAAAGTAGTACGTGAAATTTTTCCGCGCAAAAAAGTGGTGCGCGAAATTCATCCCCGCAAAAAAGTAGTTAGCGAAATACATCCGCGCAAAAAAGTAGTTCACAAAATTCATAGCAAAAAAAAAGTAGTGCGCGAAATTCATCTGCGCAAAAAAGTAGTGCGCGAAATTTATCCGCGCGAAAAAGTAGTGCGCGAAATTCATACGCCCAAAAAAGTAGTGCGCGAAATTCACCTGCGCAAAAAAGTAATGCACAAAATTCATCCGCACAAAAAAGTAGTGCGTAAAATTCATCCGCGCAAAAAAGTAGTGCGCAAAATTCATACGCCAAAAAAGTAGTCCTTGAAATTCATCCGCGCAAAAAAGTAGTGCGCGAAATTCATACGCCAAAAAAGTAGTGCGTGAAATTAATCCGCGCAAAAAAGAAGTGCGCGAAAATAATACGTCGAAAAAAGTAGTACGGGAAATTCATACGCCGAAGAAGTAGTGTTTGAAATTCATCCGCGCAAAAAAGTAGTGCGGGAAAATCATACGTAAAAAAAAGTTGTGCGGGAAAAGCATACGCCAAAAAAGTAGTACGTGAAATTCATCCGCGCAAAAAAGTAGTGCGCGAAATTCATCCCCGCAAAAAAGTAGTTAGCGAAATTCATCCGCGCAAAAAAGTAGTGCGGGAAAATCATACGCAAAAAAAAGTTGTGCGGGAAAAGCATATGCCAAAAAAAGTAGTGCGCGAAATTCATCCGCTCAAAAAAGTAGGGCGCGAAAATCATACGCCAAAAAATTAGTGCGCGAAATTCATTCGCTCAAAAAAGTAGGGCGCGAAAATCATACGCCAAGAAAGTAGTACGTGAAATTCATCCGCGCAAAAACGTAGTGCGCGAAATTCATCCCCGCAAAAAAGTAGTTAGCGAAATTCATCCGCGCAAAAAAGTAGTTCACAAAATTCATACTCAAAAAAAAGTAGTGCGCAAAATTCATCTGCGCAAAAAAGTAGTGCGCGAAATTTATCTGCGCGAAAAAGTAGTGCGCGAAATTCATACGCCCAAAAAAGTAGTGCGCGAAATCCACCTGCGCAAAAAAGTAGTGCACAAAATTCATCCGCACAAAAAAGTAGTGCGTAAAATTCATCCGCGCAAAAAAGTAGTGCGCAAAATTCATACGCCAAAAAAATAGTGCGCGAAATTCATACGCCAAAAAACTAGTGCGTGAAATTCATCCGCGCAAAAAAGTAGTGCGCGAAATACATACGCCAAAAAAAGTAGTGCAATAAATTTATCCGCGCAAAAAAGTAGTGCGCGAAATTCATACGCTAAAAAAAGTAGTGCGCGAAATTCATCCGCGCAAAAAAGTAGTGCGCAAAATTCATCCGCGCAAAAAAGTAGTGCGCAAAATTCATACGCCAAATAAAGTAGTGCGCAAAATTCATACGAAAAAAAAGTCGTGCGTGAAATTCATTCGCTCAAAAAAGTAGGGCGCGAAAATCATACGCCATAAAAGTAGTACGTGAAATTCATCCGCGCAAAAAAGTAGTGCGCGAAATTCATCCCCGCAAAAAAGTAGTTAGCGAAATTCATCCGCGCAAAAAAGTAGTTCACGAAATTCATACTAAAAAAAAGTGGTGCGCGAAATTCATCTGCACAAAAAAGTAGTGCGCGAAATTCATCCGCGCGAAAAAGTAGTGCGCGAAATTCATACGCCAAAAAAGTCGTGCGTGAAATTCATTCGCTCAAAAAAGTAGGGCGCGAAAATCATACGCCAAAAAAGTAGTACGTGAAATTCATCCGCGCAAAAAAGTAGTGCGCGAAATTTATCCCCGCAAAAAAGTAGTTAGCAAAATTCATCCGCGCAAAAAAGTAGTTCACGAAATTCATACTCAAAAAAAAGTAGTGCGCGAAATTCATCTGCACAATAAAGTAGTGTGCGAAATTCATACGCCCGAAAAAGTAGTGCGCGAAATTCATACGCCCAAAAAAGTAGTGCGCGAAATTCATCTGCGTAAAAAAGTAGTGCGCAAAATTCATCCGCACAAAAAAGTTGTGCGCGAAATTTATATGCCAAAAAAGTAGTGCGTGAAATTCATCTGCGTAAAAAAGTAGTGCGCAAAATTCATCCGCACAAAAAAGTTGTGCGCGAAATTTATATGCCAAAAAAGTAGTGCGTGAAATTCATCCGCGCAAAAAAGTAATGCAGGAAATTCATACGCCAAAAAAAGTAGTGCGCGAAATTCATACTCCAAAAAAGTAGTGCGTGAAATTCATCCGCGCAAAAAAAAAGTGCGCGAAATTCATACGCCAAAAAAAGTAGTCCTTGAAATTCATCCGCGCAAAAAAAAAGTGCCCGAAATTCATACGCCAAAAAAAGTAGTGCGCGAAATTCACTTGCGCAAAAAAGTAGTGCGCGAAATTCATCGGCACTAAATAGTACTGCGCGAAATTCATACGTCAAAAAAAGTTGTGCGCGAAATTTATATGCCAAAAAAGTAGTGCGTGAAATTCATCCGCGCAAAAAAGTAGTGCAGGAAATTCATACGCCAAAAAAAGTAGTGCGCGAAATTCATACGCCAAAAAAGTAGTGCGTGAAATTCATCCGCGCAAAAAAAAAGTGCGCGAAATTCATACGCCAAAAAAAGTAGTGCGCAAAATTCATACGCCAAAAAAGTAGTGCGCGAAATTCATACGCGCAAAAAAGTAGTGCCCGAAATTCACTTGCGCAAAAAAGTAGTGCGCGAAATTCATCGGCGCTAAATAGTACTGCGCGAAATTCATAAGTCAAAAAAAGTTGTGCGCGAAATTCATCTGCGCAAAAAAGTAGTGCGCGAAATTAATACGCCAAAAAAGTAGTGCGTGAAATTAATCCGCGCAAAAAAGAAGTGCGCGAAATTTATACGCCAAAAAAAGTGGTGCGCGAAATTCACTTGCGCAAAAAAGTAGTGCGCGAAATTCATCGGCGCTAAATAGTACTGCGCGAAATTCATACGTCAAAAAAAGTTGTGCGCGAAATTCATCCGCGCAAAAAAGTAGTTCACGAAATTCATACTAAAAAAAAAGTAGTGCGCGAAATTTATCTGCGCAAAAAAGGAGTGCCCGAAATTTATACGCCAAAAAAAGTGGGGCGCGAAATTCACTTGCGCAAAAAAGTAGTGCGCGAAATTCATCGGCGCTAAATAGTCCTGCGCGAAATTCATACGTCAAAAAAAGTTGTGCGCGAAATTCATCTGCGCAAAAAAGTAGTGCGCGAAATTAATACGCCAAAAAAAGTAGTGCGCGAAATTCATACGCCAAAAAAGTAGTGCGTGAAATTAATCCGCGCAAAAAAGAAGTGCGCGAAAATAATACGTCAAAAAAAGTATTACGGGAAATTCATACGCCGAAGAAGTAGTGTTTGAAATTCATCCGCGCAAAAAAGTAGTGCGGGAAAATCATACGCAAAAAAAAGTTGTGCGGGAAAAGCATACGCCAAAAAAGTAGTACGTGAAATTCATCCGCGCAAAAAAGTAGTGCGCGAAATTCATCCCCGCAAAAAAGTAGTTAGCGAAATTCATCCGCGCAAAAAAGTGTGCGGGAAAATCATACGCAAAAAAAAGTTGTGCGGGAAAAGCATATGCCAAAAAAAGTAGTGCGCGAAATTCATCCGCTCAAAAAAGTAGGGCGTGAAAATCATACGCCAAAAAATTAGTGCGCGAAATTCATTCGCTCAAAAAAGTAGGGCGCGAAAATCATACGCCAAGAAAGTAGTACGCGAAATTCATCCGCGCAAAAAAGTAGTGCGCGAAATTCATCCCCGCAAAAAAGTAGTTAGCGAAATTCATCCGCGCAAAAAAGTAGTTCACAAAATTCATACTAAAAAAAAAGTAGTGCGCGAAATTCATCTGCGCAAAAAAGTAGTGCGCGAAATTTATCCGCGCGAAAAAGTAGTGCGCGAAATTCATACGCCCAAAAAAGTAGTGCGCGAAATTCACCTGCGCAAAAAAGTAGTGCACAAAATTCATCCGCACAAAAAAGTAGTGCGTAAAATTCATCCGCGCAAAAAAGTAGTGCGCAAAATTCATACGCCAAAAAAGTAGTCCTTGAAATTCATCCGCGCAAAAAAGTAGTGCGCAAAATTCATACGCCAAAAAAGTAGTCCTTGAAATTCATCCGCGCAAAAAAGGAGTGCCCGAAATTCATACGCCAAAAAAGTAGGGCGCGAAAATCATACGCCAAGAAAGTAGTACGTGAAATTCATCCGCGCAAAAAAGTAGTGCGCAAAATTAATACGGCAAAAAAAGTAGTGCGCGAAATTCATGCGCCAAAAAAGTAGTGCGTGAAATTAATCCGCGCAAAAAAGAAGTGCGCGAAAATAATACGTCGAAAAAAGTAGTACGGGAAATTCATACGCCGAAGAAGTAGTGTTTGAAATTCATCCGCGCAAAAAAGTAGTGCGGGAAAATCATACGCAAAAAAAAGTTGTGCGGGAAAAGCATACGCCAAAAAAGTAGTACGTGAAATTCATACGCCAAAAAAGTAGTACGTGAAATTCATCCGCGCAAAAAAGTAGTGCGCGAAATTCATCCCCGCAAAAAAGTAGTTAGCGAAATTCATCCGCGCAAAAAAGTAGTGCGGGAAAATCATACGCAAAAAAAAGTTGTGCGGGAAAAGCATATGCCAAAAAAAGTAGTGCGCGAAATTCATCCGCTCAAAAAAGTAGGGCGCGAAAATCATACGCCAAAAAATTAGTGCGCGAAATTCATTCGCTCAAAAAAGTAGGGCGCGAAAATCATACGCCAAGAAAGTAGTACGTGAAATTCATCCGCGCAAAAAAGTAGTGCGCAAAATTCATAAGCCAAAAAAGTAGTCCTTGAAATTCATCCGCGCAAAAAAGTAGTGCGCAAAATTCATACGCCAAAAAAGTAGTCCTTGAAATTCATCCGCGCAAAAAAGGAGTGCCCGAAATTCATACGCCAAAAAAGTAGTGCGCGAAATTCACTTGCGCAAAAAAGTAGTGCGCGAAATTCATCGGCGCTAAATAGTACTGCGCGAAATTCATACGTCAAAAAAAGTTGTGCGCGAAATTCATCTGTTCAAAAAAGTAGTGCGCGAAATTAATACGGCAAAAAAAGTAGTGCGCGAAATTCATACGCCCAAAAAGTAGTGCGTGAAATTAATCCGCGCAAAAAAGAAGTGCGCGAAAATAATACGTCGAAAAAAGTAGTACGGGAAATTCATACGCCTAAGAAGTAGTGTTTGAAATTCATCCGCGCAAGAAAGTAGTGCGGGAAAATCATACGCAAAAAAAAGTTGTGCGGGAAAAGCATACGCCAAAAAAGTAGTACGTGAAATTCATCCGCGCAAAAAAGTAGTGCGCGAAATTCATCCCCGCAAAAAAGTAGTTAGCGAAATTCATCCGCGCAAAAAAGTAGTGCGGGAAAATCATACGCAAAAAAAAGTTGTGCGGGAAAAGCATATGCCAAAAAAAGTAGTGCGCGAAATTCATCCGCCCAAAAAAGTAGGGCGCGAAAATCATACGCCAAAAAATTAGTGCGCGAAATTCATTCGCTCAAAAAAGTAGGGCGCGAAAATCATACGCCAAGAAAGTAGTACGTGAAATTCATCCGCGCAAAAAAGTAGTGCGCGAAATTCATCCCCGCAAAAAAGTAGTTAGCGAAATTCATCCGCGCAAAAAAGTAGTTCACAAAATTCATACTCAAAAAAAAGTAGTGCGCAAAATTCATCTGCGCAAAAAAGTAGTGCGCGAAATTTATCCGCGCGAAAAAGTAGTGCGCGAAATTCATACGCCCAAAAAAGTAGTGCGCGAAATCCACCTGCGCAAAAAAGTAGTGCACAAAATTCATCCGCACAAAAAAGTAGTGCGTAAAATTCATCCGCGCAAAAAAGTAGTGCGCAAAATTCATACGCCAAAAAAATAGTGCACGAAATTCATACGCCAAAAAACTAGTGCGTGAAATTCATCCGCGCAAAAAAGTAGTGCGCGAAATACATACGCCAAAAAAAGTAGTGCGATAAATTTATCCGCGCAAAAAAGTAGTGCGCGAAATTCATACGCTAAAAAAAGTAGTGCGCGAAATTCATCCGCGCAAAAAAGTAGTGCGCAAAATTCATCCGCGCAAAAAAGTAGTGCGCAAAATTCATACGCCAAATAAAGTAGTGCGCAAAATTCATACGAAAAAAAAGTCGTGCGTGAAATTCATTCGCTCAAAAAAGTAGGGCGCGAAAATCATACGCCAAAAAAGTAGTACGTGAAATTCATCCGCGCAAAAAAGTAGTGCGCGAAATTCATCCCCGCAAAAAAGTAGTTAGCGAAATTCATCCGCGCAAAAAAGTAGTTCACGAAATTCATACTAAAAAAAAGTGGTGCGCGAAATTCATCTGCACAAAAAAGTAGTGCGCGAAATTCATCCGCGCGAAAAAGTAGTGCGCGAAATTCATACGCCAAAAAAGTCGTGCGTGAAATTCATTCGCTCAAAAAAGTAGGGCGCGAAAATCATACGCCAAAAAAGTAGTGCGCGAAATTTATCCCCGCAAAAAAGTAGTTAGCGAAATTCATCCGCGCAAAAAAGTAGTTCACGAAATTCATACTCAAAAAAAAGTAGTGCGCGAAATTCATCTGCACAATAAAGTAGTGCGCGAAATTCATACGCCCGAAAAAGTAGTGCGCGAAATTCATACGCCCAAAAAAGTAGTGCGCGAAATTCATCTGCGTAAAAAAGTAGTGCGCAAAATTCATCCGCACAAAAAAGTTGTGCACGAAATTTATATGCCAAAAAAGTAGAGCGTGAAATTCATCCGCGCAAAAAAGTAGTGCAAGAAATTCATACGCCAAAAAAAGTAGTGCGCGAAATTCATACGCCAAAAAAGTAGTGCGTGAAATTCATCTGCGCAAAAAAGTAGCGCGCAAAATTCATCCGCACAAAAAAGTTGTGCGCGAAATTTATATGCCAAAAAAGTAGTGCGTGAAATTCATCCGCGCAAAAAAGTAATGCAGGAAATTCATACGCCAAAAAAAGTAGTGCGCGAAATTCATACGCCAAAAAAGTAGTGCGTGAAATTCATCCGCGCAAAAAAAAAGTGCGCGAAATTCATACGCCAAAAAAAGTAGTCCTTGAAATTCATCCGCGCAAAAAAGTAGTGCCCGAAATTCATACGCCAAAAAAAGTAGTGCGCGAAATTCACTTGCGCAAAAAAGTAGTGCGCGAAATTCATCGGCACTAAATAGTACTGCGCGAAATTCATCTGCGCAAAAAAGTGGTGCGCGAAATTAATACGCCAAAAAAAGTAGTGCGCGAAATTCATACGCCAAAAAAGTAGTGCGTGAAATTAATCTGCGCAAAAAAGTGGTGCGCGAAAATAATACGCCAAAAAAAGTAGTACGCGAAATTCATACGCCGAAGAAGTAGTGTTTGAAATTCATCCGCGCAAAAAAGTAGTGCGGGAAAATCATACGCAAAAAAAAGTTGTGCGGGAAAAGCATACGCCAAAAAAAGTAGTGAGCGAAATTCATCCGCTCAAAAAAGTAGGGCGCGAAAATCATACGCCAAAAAATTAGTGCGCGAAATTCATTCGCTCAAAAAAGTAGGGCGCGAAAATCATACGCCAAAAAAGTAGTACGTGAAATTCATCCGCGCAAAAAAGTAGTGCGCGAAATTTATCCGCGCGAAAAAGTAGTGCGCGAAATTCATACGCCCAAAAAAGTAGTGCGCGAAATCCACCTGCGCAAAAAAGTAGTGCACAAAATTCATCCGCACAAAAAAGTAGTGCGTAAAATTCATCCGCGCAAAAAAGTAGTGCGCAAAATTCATACGCCAAAAAAATAGTGCACGAAATTCATACGCCAAAAAACTAGTGCGTGAAATTCATCCGCGCAAAAAAGTAGTGCGCGAAATACATACGCCAAAAAAAGTAGTGCGATAAATTTATCCGCGCAAAAAAGTAGTGCGCGAAATTCATACGCTAAAAAAAGTAGTGCGCGAAATTCATCCGCGCAAAAAAGTAGTGCGCAAAATTCATCCGCGCAAAAAAGTAGTGCGCAAAATTCATACGCCAAATAAAGTAGTGCGCAAAATTCATACGAAAAAAAAGTCGTGCGTGAAATTCATTCGCTCAAAAAAGTAGGGCGCGAAAATCATACGCCAAAAAAGTAGTACGTGAAATTCATCCGCGCAAAAAAGTAGTGCGCGAAATTCATCCCCGCAAAAAAGTAGTTAGCGAAATTCATCCGCGCAAAAAAGTAGTTCACGAAATTCATACTAAAAAAAAGTGGTGCGCGAAATTCATCTGCACAAAAAAGTAGTGCGCGAAATTCATCCGCGCGAAAAAGTAGTGCGCGAAATTCATACGCCAAAAAAGTCGTGCGTGAAATTCATTCGCTCAAAAAAGTAGGGCGCGAAAATCATACGCCAAAAAAGTAGTACGTGAAATTCATCCGCGCAAAAAAGTAGTGCGCGAAATTTATCCCCGCAAAAAAGTAGTTAGCGAAATTCATCCGCGCAAAAAAGTAGTTCACGAAATTCATACTCAAAAAAAAGTAGTGCGCGAAATTCATCTGCACAATAAAGTAGTGCGCGAAATTCATACGCCCGAAAAAGTAGTGCGCGAAATTCATACGCCCAAAAAAGTAGTGCGCGAAATTCATCTGCGTAAAAAAGTAGTGCGCAAAATTCATCCGCACAAAAAAGTTGTGCACGAAATTTATATGCCAAAAAAGTAGAGCGTGAAATTCATCCGCGCAAAAAAGTAGTGCAAGAAATTCATACGCCAAAAAAAGTAGTGCGCGAAATTCATACGCCAAAAAAGTAGTGCGTGAAATTCATCTGCGCAAAAAAGTAGCGCGCAAAATTCATCCGCACAAAAAAGTTGTGCGCGAAATTTATATGCCAAAAAAGTAGTGCGTGAAATTCATCCGCGCAAAAAAGTAATGCAGGAAATTCATACGCCAAAAAAAGTAGTGCGCGAAATTCATACGCCAAAAAAGTAGTGCGTGAAATTCATCCGCGCAAAAAAAAAGTGCGCGAAATTCATACGCCAAAAAAAGTAGTCCTTGAAATTCATCCGCGCAAAAAAGTAGTGCCCGAAATTCATACGCCAAAAAAAGTAGTGCGCGAAATTCACTTGCGCAAAAAAGTAGTGCGCGAAATTCATCGGCACTAAATAGTACTGCGCGAAATTTA
Source organism: Flabesymbios commensalis (assembly GCA_964017125.1). Lineage (NCBI taxonomy): Eukaryota > Metazoa > Annelida > Polychaeta > Terebellida > Flabelligeridae > Flabesymbios > Flabesymbios commensalis. The sequence continues at coordinate 53,479 of CAXHKU010000721.1, forward strand.
TCTGCGCAAAAAAGTGGTGCGCGAAATTAATACGCCAAAAAAAGTAGTGCGCGAAATTCATACGCCAAAAAAGTAGTGCGTGAAATTAATCTGCGCAAAAAAGTGGTGCGCGAAAATAATACGCCAAAAAAAGTAGTACGCGAAATTCATACGCCGAAGAAGTAGTGTTTGAAATTCATCCGCGCAAAAAAGTAGTGCGGGAAAATCATACGCAAAAAAAAGTTGTGCGGGAAAAGCATACGCCAAAAAAAGTAGTGAGCGAAATTCATCCGCTCAAAAAAGTAGGGCGCGAAAATCATACGCCAAAAAATTAGTGCGCGAAATTCATTCGCTCAAAAAAGTAGGGCGCGAAAATCATACGCCAAAAAAGTAGTACGTGAAATTCATCCGCGCAAAAAAGTAGTGCGCGAAATTCATCCCCGCAAAAAAGTAGTTAGCGAAATTCATCCGCGCAAAAAAGTAGTTCACGAAATTCATACTCATAAAAAATTAGTGCGCGAAATTCATTCGCTCAAAAAAGTAGGGCGCGAAAATCATACGCCAAAAAAGTAGTACGTGAAATTCATCCGCGCAAAAAAGTAGTGCGCGAAATTCATCCCCGCAAAAAGGTAGTTAGCGAAATTCATCCGCGCAAAAAAGTAGTTCACGAAATTCATACTCAAAAAAAAGTAGTGCGCGAAATTCATTCGCTCAAAAAAGTAGGGCGCGAAAATCATACGCCAAAAAAGTAGTACGTGAAATTCATCCGCGCAAAAAAGTAGTGCGCGAAATTCATCCCCGCAAAAAAGTAGTTAGCGAAATTCATCCGCGCAAAAAAGTAGTTCACGAAATTCATACTAAAAAAAAAGTAGTGCGCGAAATTCATTCGCTCAAAAAAGTAGGGCGCGAAAATCATACGCCAAAAAAGTAGTACGTGAAATTCATCCGAGCAAAAAAGTAGTGCGCGAAATTCATCCCCGCAAAAAAGTAGTTAGCGAAATTCATCCGCGCATAAAAGTAGTGCACGAAATTCATACTCAAAAAAAAGTTGTGCGCGAAATTCATCTGCGCAAAAAAGTAGTGCGCGAAATTTATCCGCTCGAAAAAGTAGTGCGCGAAATTCATACGCCCAAAAAAGTAGTGCGCGAAATTCACCTGCGCAAAAAAGTAGTGCACAAAATTCATCCGCACAAAAAAGTAGTGCGTAAAATTCATCCGCGCAAAAAAGTAGTGCGCAAAATTCATACGCCAAAAAAGTAGTGCGCGAAATTCATACGCCAAAAAACTAGTGCGTGAAATTCATCTGCGCAAAAAAGTAGTGCGCGAAATACATACGCCAAAAAAAGTAGTGCGATAAATTTATCCGCGCAAAAAAGTAGTGCGCGAAATTCATACGCTAAAAAAAGTAGTGCGCGAAATTCATCCGCGCGAAAAAGTAGTGCGCAAAATTCATACGCCAAATAAAGTAGTGCGCAAAATTCATACGAAAAAAAAGTCGTGCGCGAAATTCATTCGCTCAAAAAAGTAGGGCGCGAAAATCATACGCCAAAAAAGTAGTACGTGAAATTCATCCGCGCAAAAAAGTAGTGCGCGAAATTCATCCCCGCAAAAAAGTAGTTAGCGAAATTCATCCGCGCAAAAAAGTAGTTCACGAAATTCATACTCAAAAAAAAGTAGTGCGCGAAATTCATTCGCTCAAAAAAGTAGGGCGCGAAAATCATACGCCAAAAAAGTAGTACGTGAAATTCATCCGCGCAAAAAAGTAGTGCGCGAAATTCATCCCCGCAAAAAAGTAGTTAGCGAAATTCATCCGCGCAAAAAAGTAGTTCACGAAATTCATACTCAAAAAAAAGTAGTGCACGAAATTCATTCGCTCAAAAAAGTAGGGCGCGAAAATCATACGCCAAAAAAGTAGTACGTGAAATTCATCCGCGCAAAAAAGTAGTGCGCGAAATTCATCCCAGCAAAAAAGTAGTTAGCGAAATTCATCCGCGCAAAAAAGTAGTTCACGAAATTCATACTCAAAAAAAAGTAGTGCGCGAAATTCATTCGCTCAAAAAAGTAGGGCGCGAAAATCATACGCCAAAAAAGTAGTACGTGAAATTCATCCGCGCAAAAAAGTAGTGCGCGAAATTTATCCCCGCAAAAAAGTAGTTAGCGAAATTCATCCGCGCAAAAAAGTAGTTCACGAAATTCATACTCCAAAAAAAGTAGTGCGCGAAATTCATTCGCTCAAAAAAGTAGGGCGCGAAAATCATACGCCAAAAAAGTAGTACGTGAAATTCATCCGAGCAAAAAAGTAGTGCGCGAAATTCATCCCCGCAAAAAAGTAGCTAGCGAAATTCATCCGCGCATAAAAGTAGTGCACGAAATTCATACTCAAAAAAAAGTTGTGCGCGAAATTCATCTGCGCAAAAAAGTAGTGCGCGAAATTTATCCGCTCGAAAAAGTAGTGCGCGAAATTCATACGCCCAAAAAAGTAGTGCGCGAAATTCACCTGCGCAAAAAAGTAGTGCACAAAATTCATCCGCACAAAAAAGTAGTGCGTAAAATTCATCCGCGCAAAAAAGTAGTGCGCAAAATTCATACGCCAAAAAAGTAGTGCGCGAAATTCATACGCCAAAAAACTAGTGCGTGAAATTCATCTGCGCAAAAAAGTAGTGCGCGAAATACATACGCCAAAAAAAGTAGTGCGATAAATTTATCCGCGCAAAAAAGTAGTGCGCGAAATTCATACGCTAAAAAAAGTAGTGCGCGAAATTCATCCGCGCAAAAAAGTAGTGCGCAAAATTCATACGCCAAATAAAGTAGTGCGCAAAATTCATACGAAAAAAAAGTCGTGCGCGAAATTCATTCGCTCAAAAAAGTAGGGCGCGAAAATCATACGCCAAAAAAGTAGTACGTGAAATTCATCCGCGCAAAAAAGTAGTGCGCGAAATTCATCCCCGCAAAAAAGTAGTTAGCGAAATTCATCCGCGCAAAAAAGTAGTTCACGAAATTCATACTCAAAAAGAAGTAGTGCGCGAAATTCATTCGCTCAAAAAAGTAGGGCGCGAAAATCATACGCCAAAAAAGTAGTACGTGAAATTCATCCGCGCAAAAAAGTAGTGCGCGAAATTCATCCCCGCAAAAAAGTAGTTAGCGAAATTCATCCGCGCAAAAAAGTAGTTCTCGAAATTCATACTCAAAAAAAAGTAGTGCGCGAAATTCATTCGCTCAAAAAAGTAGGGCGCGAAAATCATACGCCAAAAAAGTAGTACGTGAAATTCATCCGCGCAAAAAAGTAGTGCGCGAAATTTATCCCCGCAAAAAAGTAGTTAGCGAAATTCATCCGCGCAAAAAAGTAGTTCACGAAATTCATACTCAAAAAAAAGTAGTGCGCGAAATTCATTCGCTCAAAAAAGTAGGGCGCGAAAATCATACGCCAAAAAAGTAGTACGTGAAATTCATCCGCGCAAAAAAGTAGTGCGCGAAATTCATCCCCGCAAAAAAGTAGTTAGCGAAATTGATCCGCGCATAAAAGTAGTTCACGAAATTCATACTAAAAAAAAAGTTGTGCGCGAAATTCATCTGCGCAAAAAAGTAGTGCGCGAAATTTATCCGCGCGAAAAAGTAGTGCGCGAAATTCACCTGCGCAAAAAAGTAGTGCACAAAATTCATCCGCACAAAAAAGTAGTGCGTAAAATTCATACGCGCAAAAAAGTAGTGCGCAAAATTCATACGCCAGAAAAGTAGTGCGCGAAATTCATACGCCAAAAAACTAGTGCGTGAAATTCATCTGCGCAAAAAAGTAGTGCGCGAAATACATACGCCAAAAAAGTAGTGCGATAAATTTATCCGCGCAAAAAAGTAGTGCGCGAAATTCATACACTAAAAAAAGTAGTGCGCGAAATTCATCCGGCCAAAAAAGTAGTGCGCAAAATTCATCCGCGCAAAAAAGTAGTGCGCAAAATTCATACGCCAAATAAAGTAGTGCGCAAAATTCATACGCCAAAAAAGTCGTGCGCGAAATTCATTTGCTCAAAAAAGTAGGGCGCGAAAATCATACGCCAAAAAAGTAGTACGTGAAATTCATCCGCGCAAAAAAGTAGTGCGCGAAATTCATCCCCGCAAAAAAGTAGTTAGCGAAATTCATCTCCACAAAAAAGTAGTGCGCGAAATTCATCCACGCGAAAAAGTGGTGCGCGAAATTCATACGCCCGAAAAAGTAGTGCGCGAAATTCATCTGCGCAAAAAAGTTGTGCGCGAAATTTATATGCCAAAAAAGTAGTGCGTGAAATTCATCCGCGCAAAAAAGTAGTGCAGGAAATTCATACGCCAAAAAAAGTAGTGCGCGAAATTCATACGCCAAAAAAGTAGTGCGTGAAATTCATCCGCGCAAAAAAAAAGTGCGCGAAATTCATACGCCAAAAAAAGTAGTGCGCGAAATTCATACGCCAAAAAAGTAGTGCGTGAAATTCATCCGCGCGAAAAAGTAGTGCCCGAAATTCATACGCCAGAAAAAGTAGTGCGCGAAATTAATACGTCAAAAAAAGTTGTGCGCGAAACTCATCTGCGCAAAAAAGTAGTGCGCGAAATTAATACGCCAAAAAAAGTAGTGCGCGAAATTCATACGCCAAAAAAGGAGTGCCTGAAATTAATCCGCGCAAAAAAAAAAGTGCGCGAAAATAATACGCTAAAAATAGTAGTACGCGAAATTCATACGCCGAAGTAGTAGTGTTTGAAATTCATCCGCGCAAAAATGTAGTGCGGGAAAATCATACGCCAAAAAAATTGTGCGGGAAAAGTATACGCCAAAAAAAGTAGTGCGTGAAAATCATCCGCTCACAAATGTAGGGCGCGAAAATCATACGCCAAAAAAGTAGTGCGCGAAATTCATTCGCTCAAAAAAGTAGGGCGCGAAAATCATATGCCAAAAAAGTAGTACGTGAAATTCATCCGCGCAAAAAAGTAGTGCGCAAAATTCATCCCCGCTAAAAAGTAGTTAGCGAAATTCATCCGCGCAAAAAAGTAGTTCACGAAATTCATACTAAAAAAAAAGTAGTGCGCGAAATTCATCTGCGCAAAAAATTAGTGTGCGAAATTTATCCGCGCGAAAAAGTAGTGCGCGAAATTCATACGCCCAAAAAAGTAGTGCGCGAAATTCACCTGCGCAAAAAAGTAGTGCACAAAATTCATCCGCTCAAAAAAGTAGTGCATAAAATTCATCCGCGCAAAAAAGTAGTGCTCTAAATTCATACGCCAAAAAAGTAGTGCGCGAAATTAATCCGCACGAAAAAGTAGTGGGCGAAATTCATCCGCGCAAAAAAGTAGTGCACGAAATTCATACGCCAAAAATAGTAGTGCGCAAAATTCATACGCTAAAAAAAGTAGTGCGTGAAATTCATCTACGCAACAAAGTAGTGCGCGAAATTCATACGCCAAAAAAAGTAGTGCGCGAAATTCATCTGCGCAGAAAAGTAGTTCGCGAAATTCATCCGCACAAAAAAGTAGTGCGCGAAATTTATACGCTAAAAAAAGTAGTGCGCGAAATTCATCTGCGCAAAAAAGTAGTGTGCGAAATTCATCCGCACAAAAAAGTAGTGTGCGAAAATCATACGCCAAAAAAGTAGTACGCGAAATTCATACGCCAAAAAAAGTAGTGCGCAAAATTTATCCTCGCAAAGGAGTCGTTCGCGAAATTCATCCGCGCAAAAAAGTAGTGCACGAAATTCATACGCCAAAAAAAAGGAGTGCGCGAAATTCATCCATACAAAAAAGTAGTGCTCGAAATTCATACGCCAAAGAAAGTAGTGCATGAAATTCATCCACACAAAAAAGTAGTGCGTGAAATTCATCCGAGCAAAAAAGTAGTCAGCGAAATACATACGCCAAAAAAAGTAGTGCGTGAAATTCATCCGCGCCAAAAAGTAGTGCGCGAAGTTCATACGCCAAAAAAAGTTGTGCGCGAAATTCATCTGCGCAAAAAAGTAGTACGTGAAATTCATCCGCGCAAAAAAGTAGTGCCCGAAATTCATCCCCGCTAAAAAGTAGTTAGCGAAATTCATCCGCGCAAAAAAGTAGTTCACGAAATTCATACTCAAAAAAAAGTAGTGTGCGAAATTCATCTGCGCAAAAAATTAGTGTGCGAAATTTATCCGCGTGAAAAGTAGTGCGCGAAATTCATACGCCCAAAAAAGTAGTGCGCAAAATTCACCTGCGCAAAAAAGTAGTGCACAAAATTCATCCGCACAAAAAAGTAGAGCATAAAATTCATCCGCGCAAAAAAGTGGTGCTCTAAATTCATACGCCAAAAAAGCAGTGCGCGAAATTCATCCGCACAAAAAAGTAGTGCGCGAAATTCATCCGCGCAAAAAAGTAGTGCACGAAATTCATACGCCAAAAATAGTAGTGCGCAAAATTCATATGCTAAAAAAAGTAGTGCGTGAAATTCATCTACGCAACAAAGTAGTGCGCGAAATTCATACGCCAAAAAAAGTAGTGCGCGAAATTCATCTGCGCAAAAAAGTAGTTTGCGAAGTTCATCCGCACGAAAAAGTAGTGCGCGAAATTTATACGCTAAAAAAAGTAGTGCGCGAAATTCATCTGCGCAAAAAAGTAGTGCGCGAAATTCATCCGCACAAAAAAGTAGTGCGCGAAAATCATACGCCAAAAAAGTAGTGCGCGAAATCCATACGCCAAAAAAAGTTGTGCGCAAAATTCATCTATACAAAAAAGTAGTGCTCGAAATTCATACGCCAAAGAAAGTAGTGCATGAAATTCATCCACACAAAAAAGTAGTGCGTGAAATTCATCCGAGCAAAAAAGTAGTCAGCGAAATTCATACGCCAAAAAAAGTAGTGCGTGAAATTCATCCGCGCCAAAAAGTAGTGCGCGAAGTTCATACGCCAAAAAAAGTAGTGCCCGAAATTCATCTGCGCAAAAAAGAAGTGCGTGAAATTCATCCGCGCAAAAAAGTAGTGCGCGAAATTCTTACGCTAAAAAAAGTAGTGCGCGAAATTCATCTCCGCAAAAAAGTAGTGCGCGAAATTCATCCGCACAAAAAAGTAGTGCGCGAAAATCATACGCCAAAAAAGTAGTTCGCGAAATTCATCCGCGCAAAAAAGTAGTGCGCGAAATTCATACGCCAAAAAAAGTAATGAGCGAAATTCATCCACCCAAAAAAGTTGTGCACGAAATTCATCCGCGCAAAAAAGTAGTGTGCGAAATTCATCCGCTCAAAAAAGTAGTGCACAAAATTCATCCGCGCAAAAAAGTAGTGCACGAAATTCATACGCCAAAAAAAAGTAGTGTTCGAAATTCATACGCCAAAAAAAGTAATGAGCGAAATTCATCCACCCAAAAAAGTTGTGCACGAAATTCATCCGCGCAAAAAAGTAGTGCGCGAAATTCATCCGCGCAAAAAAGTAGTGTGCGAAATTCATCCGCTCAAAAAAGTAGTGCACAAAATTCATCCGCGCAAAAAAGTAGTGCACGAAATTCATACGCCAAAAAAAAGTAGTGCTCGAAATTCATACGCCAAAAAAGTAGTGCATGAAATTCATCCACACAAAAAAGTGGTGCGTGAAATTCATCCGAGCAAAAAAGTAGTCAGCGAAATTCATACGCCAAAAAAAGTAGTGCGTGAAATTCATCCGAGCCAAAAAGTAGTTCGCGAAATTCATCCGCACAAAAAAGTAGTGCGCGAAATTTATACGCTAAAAAAAGTAGTGCGCAAAATTCATCTGCGCAAAAAAGTAGTGCGCGAAATTCATCCGCACAAAAAAGTAGTGCGCGAAAATCATACGCCAAAAAAGTAGTGCGCGAAATTCATACGCCAAAAAAAGTAGTGCGCAAAATTTATCCTTGCAAAAGAGTCGTTCGTGAAATTCATCCACGCAACAAAGTAGTGCGCGAAATTCATACGCCAAAAAAAGTGATGAGCGAAATTCATCCGCCCAAAAAAGTAGTGCACGAAATTCATACGCCAAAAATGTAGTGCACGAAATTCATCCGTGCAAAAAAGTAGTGCGCGAAATTCATCCGCGCAAAAAAGTAGAGTGCGAAATTTATCCGCTCAAAAAAGTAGTGCACAAAATTCATCCGCGCAAAAAAGTAGTGCACGAAATTCATACGCCAAAAAAAAGGAGTGCGCGAAATTCATCCGTACAAAAAAGTAGTGATCGAAATTCATACGCCAAAAAAAGTAGTGCATGAAATTCATCCACACAAAAAAGTAGTGCGTGAAATTCATCCGCGCCGAAAAGTAGTCAGCGAAATTCATACGCCAAAAAAAGTAGTGCGCGAAATTCATCTACGCAAAAAAGTAGTGCGTGAAATTCATCCGCGCAAAAAAGTAGTGCGCGAAATTCATACGCTAAAAAAAGTAGTACGCGAAATTCATCTCCACAAAAAAGTAGTGCGCGAAATTCATCCGGTCAAAAAAGTAGTGCGCGAAATTCTTACGCTAAAAAAAGTAGTGCGCGAAATTCATCTCCACAGAAAAGTAGTGCGCGAAATTCATCCGCACAAAAAAGTAGTGCGCGAAAATCATACGCCAAAAAAGTAGTTCGCGAAATTCATACGCCAAAAAAAGTAGTGCGCAAAATTTATCCTCGCAAAAGAGTCGTTCGCGAAATTCATCCGCGCAAAAAAGTAGTGCGCGAAATTCATACGCCAAAAAAAGTAATGAGCGAAATTCATCCACCCAAAAAAGTTGTGCACGAAATTCATACGCCAAAAAAAGTAGCGCATGAAATTCATCCGCGCAAAAAAGTAGTGCGCGAAATTCATCCGCGCAAAAAAGTAGTGTGCGAAATTCATCCGCTCAAAAAAGTAGTTCACAATATTCATCTGCGCAAAAAAGTAGTGCACGAAATTCATACGCCAAAAAAAAGGAGTGCGCGAAATTCATCCGTACAAAAAAGTAGTGCTCGAAATTCATACGCCAAAAAAGTAGTGCATGAAATTCATCCACACAAAAAAGTGGTGCGTGAAATTCATCCGAGCAAAAAAGTAGTCAGCGAAATTCATACGCCAAAAAAAGTAGTGCGTGAAATTCATCCGAGCCAAAAAGTAGTTCGCGAAATTCATCCGCACAAAAAAGTAGTGCGCGAAATTTATACGCTAAAAAAAGTAGTGCGCGAAATTCATCTGCGCAAAAAAGTAGTGCGCGAAATTCATCCGCACAAAAAAGTAGTGCGCGAAAATCATACGCCAAAAAAGTAGTGAGCGAAATTCATACGCCAAAAAAAGTAGTGCGCAAAATTTATCCTTGCAAAAGAGTCGTTCGTGAAATTCATCCGCGCAACAAAGTAGTGCGCGAAATTCATACGCCAAAAAAAGTAATGAGCGAAATTCATCCGCCCAAAAAAGTAGTGCACGAAATTCATACGCTAAAAAAAGTAGTGCACGAAATTCATCCGCGCAAAAAAGTAGAGTGCGAAATTCATCCGCTCAAAAAAGTAGTGCACAAAATTCATCCGCGCAAAAAAGTAGTGCACGAAATTCATACGCCAAAAAAAAGGAGTGCGCGAAATTCATCAGTACAAAAAAGTAGTGATCGAAATTCATACGCCAAAGAAAGTAGTGCATGAAATTCATCCACACAAAAAAGTAGTGCGTGAAATTCATCCGCGCCAAAAAGTAGTCAGCGAAATTCATACGCCAAAAAAAGTAGTGCGCGAAATTCATCTACGCAAAAAAGTAGTGCGTGAAATTCATCCGCGCAAAAAAGTAGTGCGCGAAATTCATACGCTAAAAAAAGTAGTACGCGAAATTCATCTCCGCAAAAAAGTAGTGCGTGAAATTCATCCGGTCAAAAAAGTAGTGCGCGAAATTCTTACGCTAAAAAAAGTAGTGCGCGAAATTCATCTCCGCAAAAAAGTAGTGCGCGAAATTCATCCGCACAAAAAAGTTGTGCGCGAAAATCATACGCCAAAAAAGTTGTTCGCGAAATTCATACGCCAAAAAAAGTAGTGCGCAAAATTTATCCTCGCAAAAGAGTCGTTCGCGAAATTCATCCGCGCAAAAAAGTTGTGCGCGAAATTCATACGCCAAAAAAAGTAATGAGCGAAATTCATCCACCCAAAAAAGTTGTGCACGAAATTCATACGCCAAAAAAAGTAGCGCATGAAATTCATCCGCGCAAAAAAGTAGTGCGCGAAATTCATCCGCGCAAAAAAGTAGTGTGCGAAATTCATCCGCTCAAAAAAGTAGTTCACAAAATTCATCTGCGCAAAAAAGTAGTGCACGAAATTCATACGCCAAAAAAAAGGAGTGCGCGAAATTCATCCGTACAAAAAAGTAGTGCTCGAAATTCATACGCCAAAAAAGTAGTGCATGAAATTCATCCACACAAAAAAGTAGTGCGTGAAATTCATCTGAGCAAAAAAGTAGTCAGCGAAATTCATACGCCAAAAAAAGTAGTGCGTGAAATTCATCCGAGCAAAAAAGTTGTTTGCGAAATTCATCCGCACAAAAAAGTAGTGCGCGAAATTTATACGCTAAAAAAAGTAGTTCGCGAAATTCATCTGCGCAAAAAAGTAGTGCGCGAAATTCATCCGCACAAAAAAGTAGTGCGCGAAAATCATACGCCAAAAAAGTAGTGCGCGAAATTCATACGCCAAAAAAAGTAGTGCGCAAAATTTATCCTTGCAAAAGAGTGGTTCGCGAAATTCATCCGCGCAAAAAAGTAGTGCGCAAAATTCATACGCCAAAAAAAGTAATGAGCCAAATTCATCCGCCCAAAAAAGTAGTGCACGAAATTCATACGCCAAAAAAAGTAGTGCACGAAATTCATCCGCGCAAAAAAGTAGTGCGCGAAATTCATCCGCGCAAAAAAGTAGAGTGCGAAATTCATCCGCTCAAAAAAGTAGTGCACAAAATTCATCCGCGCAAAAAAGTAGTGCACGAAATTCATACGCCAAAAAAAAGGAGTGCGCGAAATTCATCCGTACAAAAAAGTAGTGATCGAAATTCATACGCCAAAGAAAGTAGTGCATGAAATTCATCCACACAAAATAGTAGTGCGTGAAAATCATCCGAGCAAAAAAGTAGTCAGCGAAATTCATATGCTAAAAAAAGTAGTGCGTGAAATTCATCCGCGCGAAAAAGTAGTGCGCGAAGTTCATACGCCAAAAAAAGTAGTGCGCGAAATTCATCTACGCCAAAAAGTAGTGCGTGAAATTCATCCGAGCAAAAAAGTAGTGCGCGAAATTCATACGCTAAAAAAAGTAGTACGCGAAATTCATCTCCGCAAAAAAGTAGTGCGCGAAATTCATCCGCGCAAAAAAGTAGTGCGCGAAATTCTTACGCTAAAAAAGGTAGTGCGCGAAATTCATCTCTGAAAAAAAGTAGTGCGCGAAATTCATCCGCACAAAAAAGTAGTGCGCGAAAATCATACGCCAAAAAAGTAGTTCACGAAATTCATACGCCAAAAAAAGTAGTGCGCAAAATTTATCCTCACAAAAGAGTCGTTTGCGAAATTCATCCGCGCAAAAAAGTAGTGCGCGAAATTCATACGCCAAAAAAAGTAATGAGCGAAATTCATCCACCCAAAAAATATGTGCACGAAATTCATACGACAAAAAAAGTAACGCATGAAATTCAACCGCGCAAAAAAGTAGTGCGCGAAATTCATCCGCGCAAAAAAGTAGTGCGCGAAATTCATCCGCGCAAAAAAGTCGTGTTCGAAATTCATCCGCTCAAAAAAGTAGTGCACAAAATTCATCCGCGCAAAAAAGTAGTGCACGAAATTCATACGCCAAAAAAAAGGAGTGCGCGAAATACATCCGTACAAAAAAGTAGTGCTAGAAATTCATAAGCCAAAAAAGTAGTGCAAGAAATTCATCCACACAAAAAAGTAGTGCGTGAAATTCATCCGAGCAAAAAAGTAGTCAGCGAAATTCATACGCCAAAAAAAGTAGTGCGTGAAATTCATCCGAGCAAAAAAGTAGTTCGCGAAATTCATCCGCACAAAAAAGTAGTGCGCGAAATTTATACGCTAAAAAAAGTAGTGCGCGAAATTCATCTGCGCAAAAAAGTAGTGCGCGAAATTCATCCGCACAGAAAAGTAGTGCGCGAAAATCATACGCCAAAAAAGTAGTGCGCGAAATTCATACGCCAAAAAAAGTAGTGCACGAAATTCATACGCCAAAAAAAGTAATGAGCGAAATTCATCCGCCCAAAAAAGTAGTGCACGAAATTCATACGCCAAAAAAAGTAGTGCACGAAATTCATCCGCGCAAAAAAGTAGTGCGCGAAATTCATCCGCGCAAAAAAGTACAGTGCGAAAGTCATCCGCTCAAAAAAGTAGTGCACAAAATTCATCCGCGCAAAAAAGTAGTGCACGAAATTCATACGCCAAAAAAAAGGAGTGCGCGAAATTCATCCGTACAAAAAAGTAGTGATCGAAATTCATACGCCAAAGAAAGTAGTGCATGAAATTCATCCACACAAAAAAGTAGTGCGTGCAATTCATTCGAGCAAAAAAGTAGTGCGTGAAATTCATCTGAGCAAAAAAGTAGTCAGCGAAATTCATACGCCAAAAAAAGTAGTGCGTGAAATTCATCCGAGCAAAAAAGTTGTTCACGAAATTCATCCGCACAAAAAAGTAGTGCGCGAAATTTATACGCTAAAAAAAGTAGTGCGCTAAATTCATCTGCGCAAAAAAGTAGTGCGCGTATTTCATCCGCACAAAAAAGTAGTGCGCGAAAATCATACGCCAAAAAAGTAGTGCGCGAAATTCATACGCCAAAAAAAGTAGTGCGCAAAATTTATCCTTGCAAGAGAGTGGTTCGCGAAATTCATCCGCGCAAAAAAGTAGTGCGCGAAATTCATACGCCAAAAAAAGTAATGAGCGAAATTCATCCGCCCAAAAAAGTAGTGCGCGAAATTCATCCGCGCAAAAAAGTAGAGTGCGAAATTCATCCGCTCAAAAAAGTAGTGCACAAAATTCATCCGCGCAAAAAAGTAGTGCACGAAATTCATACGCCAAAAAAAAGGAGTGCGCGAAATTCATCCGTACAAAAAAGTAGTGATCAAAATTCATACGCCAAAGAAAGTAGTGCATGAAATTCATCCACACAAAAAAGTAGTGCGTGAAATTCATCCGCGCCAAAAAGTAGTCAGCGAAATTCATACGCTAAAAAAAGTAGTGATCAAAATTCATACGCCAAAAAAAGTAGTGCGCGAAATTCATCTACGCAAAAAAGAGTGCGTGAAATTCATCCGCGCAAAAAAGTAGTGCGCGAAATTCATACGCTAAAAAAAGTAGTACGCGAAATTCATCTCCGCAAAAAAGTAGTGCGCGAAATTCATCCGGTCAAAAAAGTAGTGCGCGAAATTCTTACGCTAAAAAAAGTAGTGCGCGAAATTCATCTCCGCAAAAAAGTAGTGCGCGAAATTTATCCGCACAAAAAAGTTGTGCGCGAAAATCATACGCCAAAAAAGTTGTTCGCGAAATTCATACGCCAAAAAAAGTAGTGCGCAAAATTTATCCTCGCAAAAGAGTCGTTCGCGAAATTCATCCGCGCAAAAAAGTAGTGCGCGAAATTCATACGCCAAAAAAAGTAATGAGCGAAATTCATCCACCCAAAAAAGTTGTGCACGAAATTCATACGCCAAAAAAAGTAGCGCATGAAATTCATCCGCGCAAAAAAGTAGTGCGCGAAATTCATCCGCGCAAAAAAGTAGTGTGCGAAATTCATCCGCTCAAAAAAGTAGTTCACAAAATTCATCTGCGCAAAAAAGTAGTGCACGAAATTCATACGCCAAAAAAAAGGAGTGCGCGAAATTCATCCGTACAAAAAAGTAGTGCTCGAAATTCATACGCCAAAAAAGTAGTGCATGAAATTCATCCACACAAAAAAGTAGTGCGTGAAATTCATCTGAGCAAAAAAGTAGTCAGCGAAATTCATACGCCAAAAAAAGTAGTGCGTGAAATTCATCCGAGCAAAAAAGTTGTTTGCGAAATTCATCCGCACAAAAAAGTAGTGCGCGAAATTTATACGCTAAAAAAAGTAGTTCGCGAAATTCATCTGCGCAAAAAAGTAGTGCGCGAAATTCATCCGCACAAAAAAGTAGTGCGCGAAAATCATACGCCAAAAAAGTAGTGCGCGAAATTCATACGCCAAAAAAAGTAGTGCGCAAAATTTATCCTTGCAAAAGAGTGGTTCGCGAAATTCATCCGCGCAAAAAAGTAGTGCGCGAAATTCATACGCTAAAAAAAGTAATGAGCCAAATTCATCCGCCCAAAAAAGTAGTGCACGAAATTCATACGCCAAAAAAAGTAGTGCACGAAATTCATCCGCGCAAAAAAGTAGAGTGCGAAATTCATCCGCTCAAAAAAGTAGTGCACAAAATTCATCCGCGCAAAAAAGTAGTGCACGAAATTCATACGCCAAAAAAAAGGAGTGCGCGAAATTCATCCGTACAAAAAAGTAGTGATCGAAATTCATACGCCAAAGAAAGTAGTGCATGAAATTCATCCACACAAAAAAGTAGTGCGTGAAAATCATCCGAGCAAAAAAGTAGTCAGCGAAATTCATATGCTAAAAAAAGTAGTGCGTGAAATTCATCCGCGCCAAAAAGTAGTGCGCGAAGTTCATACGCCAAAAAAAGTAGTGCGCGAAATTCATCTACGCCAAAAAGTAGTGAGTGAAATTCATCCGAGCAAAAAAGTAGTGCGCGAAATTCATACGCTAAAAAAAGTAGTACGCGAAATTCATCTCCGCAAAAAAGTAGTGCGCGAAATTCATCCGCGCAAAAAAGTAGTGCGCGAAATTCTTACGCTAAAAAAAGTAGTGCGCGAAATTCATCTCTGAAAAAAAGTAGTGCGCGAAATTCATCCGCACAAAAAAGTAGTGCGCGAAAATCATACGCCAAAAAAGTAGTTCGCGAAATTCATACGCCAAAAAAGTAGTGCGCAAAATTTATCCTCGCAAAAGAGTCGTTCGCGAAATTCATCCGCGCAAAAAAGTAGTGCGCGAAATTCATACGCCAAAAAAAGTAATGAGCGAAATTCATCCACCCAAAAAATATGTGCACGAAATTCATACGACAAAAAAAGTAGCGCATGAAATTCAACCGCGCAAAAAAGTAGTGCGCGAAATTCAT
Source organism: Flabesymbios commensalis (assembly GCA_964017125.1). Classification (NCBI taxonomy): domain Eukaryota; kingdom Metazoa; phylum Annelida; class Polychaeta; order Terebellida; family Flabelligeridae; genus Flabesymbios; species Flabesymbios commensalis. The sequence goes on from CAXHKU010000721.1 coordinate 68,554, forward strand.
CCGCGCAAAAAAGTAGTGTGCGCGAAATTCATCCGCGCAAAAAAGTCGTGTTCGAAATTCATCCGCTCAAAAAAGTAGTGCACAAAATTCATCCGCGCAAAAAAGTAGTGCACGAAATTCATACGCCAAAAAAAAGGAGTGCGCGAAATTCATCCGTACAAAAAAGTAGTGCTAGAAATTCATAAGCCAAAAAAGTAGTGCAAGAAATTCATCCACACAAAAAAGTAGTGCGTGAAATTCATCCGAGCAAAAAAGTAGTCAGCGAAATTCATACGCCAAAAAAAGTAGTGCGTGAAATTCATCCGAGCAAAAAAGTAGTTCGCGAAATTCATCCGCACAAAAAAGTAGTGCGCGAAATTTATACGCTAAAAAAAGTAGTGCGCGAAATTCATCTGCGCAAAAAAGTAGTGCGCGAAATTCATCCGCACAGAAAAGTAGTGCGCGAAAATCATACGCCAAAAAAGTAGTGCGCGAAATTCATACGCCAAAAAAAGTAGTGCACGAAATTCATACGCCAAAAAAAGTAATGAGCGAAATTCATCCGCCCAAAAAAGTAGTGCACGAAATTCATACGCCAAAAAAAGTAGTGCACGAAATTCATCCGCGCAAAAAAGTAGTGCGCGAAATTCATCCGCGCAAAAAAGTACAGTGCGAAAGTCATCCGCTCAAAAAAGTAGTGCACAAAATTCATCTGCGCAAAAAAGTAGTGCACGAAATTCATACGCCAAAAAAAAGGAGTGCGCGAAATTCATCCGTACAAAAAAGTAGTGATCGAAATTCATACGCCAAAGAAAGTAGTGCATGAAATTCATCCACACAAAAAAGTAGTGCGTGCAATTCATTCGAGCAAAAAAGTAGTGCGTGAAATTCATCTGAGCAAAAAAGTAGTCAGCGAAATTCATACGCCAAAAAAAGTAGTGCGTGAAATTCATCCGAGCAAAAAAGTTGTTCGCGAAATTCATCCGCACAAAAAAGTAGTGCGCGAAATTTATACGCTAAAAAAAGTAGTGCGCTAAATTCATCTGCGCAAAAAAGTAGTGCGCGTAATTCATCCGCACAAAAAAGTAGTGCGCGAAAATCATACGCCAAAAAAGTAGTGCGCGAAATTCATACGCCAAAAAAAGTAGTGCGCAAAATTAATTCTTGCAAGAGAGTGGTTCGCGAAATTCATCCGCGCAAAAAAGTAGTGCGCGAAATTCATACGCCAAAAAAAGTAATGAGCGAAATTCATCCGCCCAAAAAAGTAGTGCGCGAACTTCATCCGCGCAAAAAAAGTAGAGTGCGAAATTCATCCGCTCAAAAAAGTAGTGCACAAAATTCATCCGCGCAAAAAAGTAGTGCACGAAATTCATACGCCAAAAAAAAGGAGTGCGCGAAATTCATCCGTACAAAAAAGTAGTGATCAAAATTCATACGCCAAAGAAAGTAGTGCATGAAATTCATCCACACAAAAAAGTAGTGCGTGAAATTCATCCGCGCCAAAAAGTAGTCAGCGAAATTCATACGCCAAAAAAAGTAGTGCGCGAAATTCATCTACGCAAAAAAGTAGTGCGTGAAATTCATCCGCGCAAAAAAGTAGTGCGCGAAATTCATACGCTAAAAAAAGTAGTACGCGAAATTCATCTCCGCAAAAAAGTAGTGCGCGAAATTCATCCGGTCAAAAAAGTAGTGCGCGAAATTCTTACGCTAAAAAAAGTAGTGCGCGAAATTCATCTCCGCAAAAAAGTAGTGCGCGAAATTCATCCGCACAAAAAAGTTGTGCGCGAAAATCATACGCCAAAAAAGTTGTTCGCGAAATTCATACGCCAAAAAAAGTAGTGCGCAAAATTTATCCTCGCAAAAGAGTCGTTCGCGAAATTCATCCGCGCAAAAAGTAGTGCGCGAAATTCATACGCCAAAAAAAGTAATGAGCGAAATTCATCCACCCAAAAAAGTTGTGCACGAAATTCATACGCCAAAAAAAGTAGCGCATGAAATTCATCCGCGCAAAAAAGTAGTGCGCGAAATTCATCCGCGCAAAAAAGTAGTGTGCGAAATTCATCCGCTCAAAAAAGTAGTTCACAAAATTCATCTGCGCAAAAAAGTAGTGCACGAAATTCATACGCCAAAAAAAAGGAGTGCGCGAAATTCATCCGTACAAAAAAGTAGTGCTCGAAATTCATACGCCAAAAAAGAAGTGCATGAAATTCATCCACACAAAAAAGTAGTGCGTGAAATTCATCTGAGCAAAAAAGTAGTCAGCGAAATTCATACGCCAAAAAAAGTAGTGCGTGAAATTCATCCGAGCAAAAAAGTTGTTTGCGAAATTCATCCGCACAAAAAAGTAGTGCGCGAAATTTATACGCTAAAAAAAGTAGTTCGCGAAATTCATCTGCGCAAAAAAGTAGTGCGCGAAATTCATCCGCACAAAAAAGTAGTGCGCGAAAATCATACGCCAAAAAAGTAGTGCGCGAAATTCATACGCCAAAAAAAGTAGTGCGCAAAATTTATCCTTGCAAAAGAGTGGTTCGCGAAATTCATCCGCGCAAAAAAGTAGTGCGCGAAATTCATACGCTAAAAAAAGTAATGAGCCAAATTCATCCGCCCAAAAAAGTAGTGCACGAAATTCATACGCCAAAAAAAGTAGTGCACGAAATTCATCCGCGCAAAAAAGTAGAGTGCGAAATTCATCCGCTCAAAAAAGTAGTGCACAAAATTCATCCGCGCAAAAAAGTAGTGCACGAAATTCATACGCCAAAAAAAAGGAGTGCGCGAAATTCATCCGTACAAAAAAGTAGTGATCGAAATTCATACGCCAAAGAAAGTAGTGCATGAAATTCATCCACACAAAAAAGTAGTGCGTGAAAATCATCCGAGCAAAAAAGTAGTCAGCGAAATTCATATGCTAAAAAAAGTAGTGCGTGAAATTCATCCGCGCCAAAAAGTAGTGCGCGAAGTTCATACGCCAAAAAAAGTTGTGCGCGAAATTCATCTACGCCAAAAAGTAGTGCGTGAAATTCATCCGAGCAAAAAAGTAGTGCGCGAAATTCATACGCTAAAAAAAGTAGTACGCGAAATTCATCTCCGCAAAAAAGTAGTGCGCGAAATTCATCCGCGCAAAAAAGTAGTGCGCGAAATTCTTACGCTAAAAAAAGTAGTGCGCGAAATTCATCTCTGAAAAAAAGTAGTGCGCGAAATTCATCCGCACAAAAAAGTAGTGCGCGAAAATCATACGCCAAAAAAGTAGTTTGCGAAATTCATACGCCAAAAAAAGTAGTGCGCAAAATTTATCCTCGCAAAAGAGTCGTTCGCGAAATTCATCCGCGCAAAAAAGTAGTGCGCGAAATTCATACGCCAAAAAAAGTAATGAGCGAAATTCATCCACCCAAAAAAGTTGTGCACGAAATTCATACGACAAAAAAAGTAGCGCATGAAATTCAACCGCGCAAAAAAGTAGTGCGCGAAATTCATCCGCGCAAAAAAGTAGTGCGCGAAATTCATCCGCGCAAAAAAGTCGTGTTCGAAATTCATCCGCTCAAAAAAGTAGTGCACAAAATTCATCCGCACAAAAAAGTAGTGCACGAAATTCATACGCCAAAAAAAAGGAGTGCGCGAAATTCATCCGTACAAAAAAGTAGTGCTAGAAATTCATAAGCCAAAAAAGTAGTGCAAGAAATTCATCCACACAAAAAAGTAGTGCGTGAAATTCATCCGAGCAAAAAAGTAGTCAGCGAAATTCATACGCCAAAAAAAGTAGTGCGTGAAATTCATCCGAGCAAAAAAGTAGTTCGCGAAATTCATCCGCACAAAAAAGTAGTGCGCGAAATTTATACGCTAAAAAAAGTAGTGCGCGAAATTCATCTGCGCAAAAAAGTAGTGCGCGAAATTCATCCGCACAGAAAAGTAGTGCGCGAAAATCATACGCCAAAAAAGTAGTGCGCGAAATTCATACGCCAAAAAAAGTAGTGCACGAAATTCATACGCCAAAAAAAGTAATGAGCGAAATTCATCCGCCCAAAAAAGTAGTGCACGAAATTCATACGCCAAAAAAAGTAGTGCACGAAATTCATCCGCGCAAAAAAGTAGTGCGCGAAATTCATCCGCGCAAAAAAGTACAGTGCGAAAGTCATCCGCTCAAAAAAGTAGTGCACAAAATTCATCCGCGCAAAAAAGTAGTGCACGAAATTCATACGCCAAAAAAAAGGAGTGCGCGAAATTCATCCGTACAAAAAAGTAGTGATCGAAATTCATACGCCAAAGAAAGTAGTGCATGAAATTCATCCACACAAAAAAGTAGTGCGTGAAATTCATTCGAGCAAAAAAGTAGTGCGTGAAATTCATCTGAGCAAAAAAGTAGTCAGCGAAATTCATACGCCAAAAAAAGTAGTGCGTGAAATTCATCCGAGCAAAAAAGTTGTTCGCGAAATTCATCCGCACAAAAAAGTAGTGCGCGAAATTTATACGCTAAAAAAAGTAGTGCGCTAAATTCATCTGCGCAAAAAAGTAGTGCGCGTAATTCATCCGCACAAAAAAGTAGTGCGCGAAAATCATACGCCAAAAAAGTAGTGCGCGAAATTCATACGCCAAAAAAAGTAGTGCGAAAAATTTATCCTTGCAAGAGAGTGGTTCGCGAAATTCATCCGCGCAAAAAAGTAGTGCGCGAAATTCATACGCCAAAAAAAGTAATGAGCGAAATTCATCCGCCCAAAAAAGTAGTGCGCGAAATTCATCCGCGCAAAAAAGTAGAGTGCGAAATTCATCCGCTCAAAAAAGTAGTGCACAAAATTCATCCGCGCAAAAAAGTAGTGCACGAAATTCATACGCCAAAAAAAAGGAGTGCGCGAAATTCATCCGTACAAAAAAGTAGTGATCAAAATTCATACGCCAAAGAAAGTAGTGCATGAAATTCATCCACACAAAAAAGTAGTGCGTGAAATTCATCCGAGCAAAAAAGTAGTCAGCGAAATTCATACGCTAAAAAAAGTAGTGCGTGAAATTCATCCGCGCCAAAAAGTAGTGCGCGAAGTTCATACGCCAAAAAAAGTAGTGCGCGAAATTCATCTACGCAAAAAAGTAGTGCGTGAATTTCATCCGAGCAAAAAAGTAGTGCGCGAAATTCATACGCTAAAAAAAGTAGTACGCGAAATTCATCTCCGCAAAAAAGTAGTGCGCGAAATTCATCCGCGCAAAAAAGTAGTGCGCGAAATTCTTACGCTAAAAAAAGTAGTGCGCGAAATTCATCTCTGAAAAAAAGTAGTGCGCGAAATTCATCCGCACAAAAAAGTAGTGCGCGAAAATCATACGCCAAAAAAGTAGTTCGCGAAATTCATACGCCAAAAAAAGTAGTGCGCAAAATTTATCCTCGCAAAAGAGTCGTTCGCGAAATTCATCCGCGCAAAAAAGTAGTTCGCGAAATTCATACGCCAAAAAAAGTAATGAGCGAAATTCATCCACCCAAAAAAGTTGTGCACGAAATTCATACGACAAAAAAAGTAGCGCATGAAATTCATCCGCGCAAAAAAGTAGTGCGCGAAATTCATCCGCGCAAAAAAGTAGTGCGCGAAATTCATCCGCGCAAAAAAGTCGTGTTCGAAATTCATCCGCTCAAAAAAGTAGTGCACAAAATTCATCCGCGCAAAAAAGTAGTGCACGAAATTCATACGCCAAAAAAAAGGAGTGCGCGAAATTCATCCGTACAAAAAAGTAGTGCTCGAAATTCATAAGCCAAAAAAGTAGTGCAAGAAATTCATCCACACAAAAAAGTAGTGCGTGAAATTCATCCGAGCAAAAAAGTAGTCAGCGAAATTCATACGCCAAAAAAAGTAGTGCGTGAAATTCATCCGAGCAAAGAAGTAGTTCGCGAAATTCATCCGCACAAAAAAGTAGTGCGCGAAATTTATACGCTAAAAAAAGTAGTGCGCGAAATTCATCTGCGCAAAAAAGTAGTGCGCGAAATTCATCCGCACAAAAAAGTAGTGCCCGAAAATCATACGCCAAAAAAGTAGTGCGCGAAATTCATACGCCAAAAAAAGTACTGCACGAAATTCATACGCCAAAAAAAGTAATGAGCGAAATTCATCCGCCCAAAAAAGTAGTGCACGAAATTCATACACCAAAAAAAGTAGTGCACGAAATTCATCCGCGCAAAAAAGTAGTGCGCGAAATTCATCCGCGCAAAAAAGTACAGTGCGAAAGTCATCCGCTCAAAAAAGTAGTGCACAAAATTCATCCGCGCAAAAAAGTAGTGCACGAAATTCATACGCCAAAAAAAAGGAGTGTGCGAAATTCATCCGTACAAAAAAGTAGTGATCGAAATTCATACGCCAAAGAAAGTAGTGCATGAAATTCATCCACACAAAAAAGTAGTGCGTGAAATTCATTCGAGCAAAAAAGTAGTGCGTGAAATTCATCTGAGCAAAAAAGTAGTCAGCGAAATTCATACGCCAAAAAAAGTAGTGCGTGAAATTCATCCGAGCAAAAAAGTTGTTCGCGAAATTCATCCGCACAAAAAAGTAGTGCGCGAAATTTATACGCTCAAAAAAGTAGTGCGCTAAATTCATCTGCGCAAAAAAGTAGTGCGCGTAATTCATCCGCACAAAAAAGTAGTGCGCGAAAATCATACGCCAAAAAAGTAGTGCGCGAAATTCATACGCCAAAAAAAGTAGTGCGAAAAATTTATCCTTGCAAGAGAGTGGTTCGCGAAATTCATCCGCGCAAAAAAGTAGTGCGCGAAATTCATACGCCAAAAAAAGTAATGAGCGAAATTCATCCGCCCAAAAAAGTAGTGCGCGAAATTCATCCGCGCAAAAAAGTAGAGTGCGAAATTCATCCGCTCAAAAAAGTAGTGCACAAAATTCATCCGCGCAAAAAAGTAGTGCACGAAATTCATACGCCAAAAAAAAGGAGTGCGCGAAATTCATCCGTACAAAAAAGTAGTGATCAAAATTCATACGCCAAAGAAAGTAGTGCATGAAATTCATCCACACAAAAAAGTAGTGCGTGAAATTCATCCGAGCAAAAAAGTAGTCAGCGAAATTCATACGCTAAAAAAAGTAGTGCGTGAAATTCATCCGCGCCAAAAAGTAGTGCGCGAAGTTCATACGCCAAAAAAAGTAGTGCGCGAAATTCATCTACGCAAAAAAGTAGTGCGTGAAATTCATCCGAGCAAAAAAGTAGTGCGCGAAATTCATACGCTAAAAAAAGTAGTACGCGAAATTCATCTCCGCAAAAAAGTAGTGCGCGAAATTCATCCGCGCAAAAAAGTAGTGCGCGAAATTCTTACGCTAAAAAAAGTAGTGCGCGAAATTCATCTCTGAAAAAAAGTAGTGCGCGAAATTCATCCGCACAAAAAAGTAGTGCGCGAAAATCATACGCCAAAAAAGTAGTTCGCGAAATTCATACGCCAAAAAAAGTAGTGCGCAAAATTTATCCTCGCAAAAGAGTCGTTCGCGAAATTCATCCGCGCAAAAAAGTAGTTCGCGAAATTCATACGCCAAAAAAAGTAATGAGCGAAATTCATCCACCCAAAAAAGTTGTGCACGAAATTCATACGACAAAAAAAGTAGCGCATGAAATTCATCCGCGCAAAAAAGTAGTGCGCGAAATTCATCCGCGCAAAAAAGTAGTGCGCGAAATTCATCCGCGCAAAAAAGTCGTGTTCGAAATTCATCCGCTCAAAAAAGTAGTGCACAAAATTCATCCGCGCAAAAAAGTAGTGCACGAAATTCATACGCCAAAAAAAAGGAGTGCGCGAAATTCATCCGTACAAAAAAGTAGTGCTCGAAATTCATAAGCCAAAAAAGTAGTGCAAGAAATTCATCCACACAAAAAAGTAGTGCGTGAAATTCATCCGAGCAAAAAAGTAGTCAGCGAAATTCATACGCCAAAAAAAGTAGTGCGTGAAATTCATCCGAGCAAAGAAGTAGTTCGCGAAATTCATCCGCACAAAAAAGTAGTGCGCGAAATTTATACGCTAAAAAAAGTAGTGCGCGAAATTCATCTGCGCAAAAAAGTAGTGCGCTAAATTCATCCGCACAAAAAAGTAGTGCCCGAAAATCATACGCCAAAAAAGTAGTGCGCGAAATTCATACGCCAAAAAAAGTACTGCACGAAATTCATACGCCAAAAAAAGTAATGAGCGAAATTCATCCGCCCAAAAAAGTAGTGCACGAAATTCATACGCCAAAAAAAGTAGTGCACGAAATTCATCCGCGCAAAAAAGTAGTGCGCTAAATTCATCCGCGCAAAAAAGTACAGTGCGAAAGTCATCCGCTCAAAAAAGTAGTGCACAAAATTCATCCGCGCAAAAAAGTAGTGCACGAAATTCATACGCCAAAAAAAAGGAGTGCGCGAAATTCATCCGTACAAAAAAGTAGTGATCGAAATTCATACGCCAAAGAAAGTAGTGCATGAAATTCATCCACACAAAAAAGTAGTGCGTGAAATTCATCCGAGCAAAAAAGTAGTGCGTGAAATTCATCTGAGCAAAAAAGTAGTCTGCGAAATTCATACGCCAAAAAAAGTAGTGCGTGAAATTCATCCGAGCAAAAAAGTTGTTCGCGAAATTCATCCGCACAAAAAAGTAGTGCGCGAAATTTATACGCTAAAAAAAGTAGTGCGCGAAATTCATCTGCGCAAAGAAATAGTGCGCGTAATTCATCCGCACAAAAAAGTAGTGCGCGAAAATCATACGCCAAAAAAGTAGTGCGCGAAATTCATACGCCAAAAAAAGTAGTGCGCAAAATTTATCCTTGCAAAAGAGTGGTTCGCGAAATTCATCCGCGCAAAAAAGTAGTGCGCGAAATTCATACGCCAAAAAAAGTAATGAGCGAAATTCATCCGCCCAAAAAAGTAGTGCACGAAATTCATACGCCAAAAAAAGTAGTGCACGAAATTCATCCGCGCAAAAAAGTAGTGCGCGAAATTCATCCGCGCAAAAAAGTAGAGTGCGAAATTCATCTGCTCAAAAAAGTAGTGCACAAAATTCATCCGCGCAAAAAAGTAGTGCACGAAATTCATACGCCAAAAAAAAGGAGTGCGCGAAATTCATCCGTACAAAAAAGTAGTGATCGAAATTCATACGCCAAAGAAAGTAGTGCATGAAATTCTTCCACACAAAAAAGTAGTGCGTGAAATTCATCCGAGCAAAAAAGTAGTCAGCGAAATTCATACGCTAAAAAAAGTAGTGCGTAAAATTCATCCGCGCCAAAAAGTAGTGCGCGAAGTTCATACGCTAAAAAAAGTAGTGCGCGAAATTCATCTACGCAAAAAAGTAGTGCGTGAAATTCATCCGAGCAAAAAAGTAGTGCGCGAAATTCATACGCTAAAAAAAGTAGTACGCGAAATTCATCTCCGCAAAAAAGTAGTGCGCGAAATTCATCCACGCAAAAAAGTAGTGCGCGAAATTCTTACGCTAAAAAAAGTAGTGCGCGAAATTCATCTCCGCAAAAAAGTAGTGCGCGAAATTCATCCGCACAAAAAAGTAGTGCGCGAAAATCATACGCCAAAAAAGTTGTTTGCGAAATTCATACGCCAAAAAAAGTAGTGCGCAAAATTTATCCTCGCAAAAGAGTCGTTCGCGAAATTCATCCGCGCAAAAAAGTAGTGCGCGAAATTCATACGCCAAAAAAAGTAATGAGCGAAATTCATCCACCCAAAGAAGTTGTGCACGAAATTCATACGACAAAAAAAGTAGCGCATGAAATTCATCCGCGCAAAAAAGTAGTGCACAAAATTCATCCGCGCAAAAAAGAAGTGTTCGAAATTCATCTGCTCAAAAAAGTAGTGCACAAAATTCATCCGCGCAAAAAAGTAGTGCACGAAATTCATACGCCAAAAAAAAGGAGTGCGCGAAATTCATCCGTACAAAAAAGTAGTGCTCGAAATTCATAAGCCAAAAAAGTAGTGCAAGAAATTCATCCACACAAAAAAGTAGTGCGTGAAATTCATCAGAGCAAAAAAGTAGTCAGCGAAATTCATACGCCAAAAAAAGTAGTGCGTGAAATTCATCCGAGCAAAAAAGTAGTTCGCGAAATTCATCCGCACAAAAAAGTAGTGCGCAAAATATATACGCTAAAAAAAGTAGTGCGCGAAATTCATCTGCGCAAAAAAGTAGTGCGCGAAATTCATCCGCACAAAAAAGTAGTGCGCGAAAATCATACGCCAAAAAAGTAGTGCGCGAAATTCATACGCCAAAAAAAGTAGTGCACGAAAATCATACGCCAAAAAAAGTAATGAGCGAAATTCATCCGCCCAAAAAAGTAGTGCACGAAATTCATACGCCAAAAAAAGTAGTGCACGAAATTCATCCGCGCAAAAAAGTAGTGCGCGAAATTCATCCGCGCAAAAAAGTACAGTGCGAAAGTCATCCGCTCAAAAAAGTAGTGCACAAAATTCATCCGCGCAAAAAAGTAGTGCACGAAATTCATACGCCAAAAAAAAGGAGTGCGCGAAATTCATCCGTACAAAAAAGTAGTGATCGAAATTCATACGCCAAAGAAAGTAGTGCATGAAATTCATCCACACAAAAAAGTAGTGCGTGAAATTCATCCGAGCAAAAAAGTAGTCAGCGAAATTCATACGCTAAAAAAAGTAGTGTGTGAAATTCATCCGCGCCAAAAAGTAGTGCGCGAAGTTCATACGCCAAAAAAAGTAGTGCGCGAAATTCATCTACGCAAAAAAGTAGTGCGTGAAATTCATCCGGGCAAAAAAGTAGTGCGCGAAATTCATACGCTAAAAAAAGTAGTACGCGAAATTCATCTCCGCAAAAAAGTAGTGCACGAAATTCATCCGCACAAAAAAGTAGTGCGCGAAAATCATACGCCAAAAAAGTAGTTCGCGAAATTCATAAGCCAAAAAAAGTAGTGCGCAAAATTTATCCTCGCAAAAGAGTCGTTCGCGAAATTCATCCGCGCAAAAAAGTAGTGCGCGAAATTCATACGCCAAAAAAAGTAATGAGCGAAATTCATCCACCCAAAAAAGTAGTGCACGAAATTCATACGCCAAAAAAAGTAGCGCATGAAATTCATCCTCGCAAAAAAGTAGTGCGCGAAATTCATCCGCGCAAAAAAGTAGTGTGCGAAATTCATCCGCTCAAAAAAGTAGTGCACAAAATTCATCCGCGCAAAAAAGTAGTGCACGAAATTCATACGCAAAAAAAAAGGAGTGCGCGAAATTCATCCGTACAAAAAAGGAGTGCTTGATTTTCATACGCCAAAAAAGTAGTGCATGAAATTCATCTACACAAAAAAGTAGTGCGTGAAATTCATCCGAGCAAAAAAGTAGTCAGCGAAATTCATACGCCAAAAAAAGTAGTGCGTGAAATTCATCCGAGCAAAAAAGTAGTTCACAAAATTCATCCGCACAAAAAAGTAGTGCGCGAAATTTATACGCTAAAAAAAGTAGTGCGCGAAATTCATCTGCACAAAAAAGTAGTGAGCAAAATTCATCTGCACAAAAAAGTAGTGCGCGAAAATCATACGCCAAAAAAGTAGTGCGCGAAATTCATACGCCAAAATAAGTAGTGCGCAAAATTTATCCTCGCAAAAGAGTCGTTCGCGAAATTCATCCGCGCAAAAAAGTAGTGCGCGAAATTCATACGCCCAAAAAAGTAATGAGCGAAATTCATCCGCCCAAAAAAGTAGTGCACAAAATTCATACGCCAAAAAAAGTAGTGCACGAAATTCATCCGCGCAAAAAAGTAGTGCGCGAAATTCATCCGCGCAAAAAAGTAGAGTGCGAAATTCATCCGCTCAAAAAAGTAGTGCACAAAATTCATCCGCGCAAAAAAGTAGTGCACGAAATTCATACGCCAAAAAAAAGGAGTGCGCGAAATTCATCCGTACAAAAAAGTAGTGCTCGAAATTCATACGCCAAAGAAAGTAGTGCATGAAATTCATCCACACAAAAAAGTAGTGCGTGAAATTCATCCGAGCAAAAAAGTAATCAGCGAAATTCATACGCCAAAAAAAGTAGTGCGTGAAATTCATCCGCGCCAAAAAGTAGTGCGCGAAGTTCATACGCCAAAAAAAGTAGTGCGCGAAATTCATCTGCCCAAAAAAGTAGTGCGTGAAATTTATCCGCGCAAAAAAGTAGTGCGCGAAATTCATACGCTAAAAAAAGTAGTGCGCGAAATTCATCTGCGCAAAAAAGTAGTGCGCGAAATTCATCCGCACAAAAAAGTAGTGCGCGAAAATCATACGCCAAAAAAGTAGTTCGCGAAATTCATACGCCAAAAAAGTAGTACGCAAAATTTATCCTCGCAAAAGAGTCGTTCGCGAAATTCATCCGCGCAAAAAAGTAGTGCGCGAAATTCATACGCCAAAAAAAGTAATGAGCGAAATTCATCCACCCAAAAAAGTAGTGCACGAAATTCA
>CAXHKU010000722.1:0-32500 GCA_964017125.1 Flabesymbios commensalis
AAAGTATTTTTTGCCGAAAAAACGGCAGAACTACGCGCCGTATAACTTGGCAAGTTGAATGGAGTTGAAAAAATATTTTTTAAATGGCAAAAAACGTGGTTCGCGATATTGGGCGTACGACCTATAGTCTGTATAACAAAGTTTATAACATATATATGTACATATTCCATATAGCATATATATACAGGATTTAAGATAATAATTATGAATGGATATACTCGACATATGTATTGGTTCATATATATCATCATTACGACACAACCGATGTCAGCTCGATAATAAAATTGTGTAATGAATTCCCATTACTGATGATACTGGCTTCCAGACACGGATCGTTTATATATTGTAGATTTAAAGCTGGGCCAGATTCGCAAACAAAGGTGCACACACACACTACATCATCATTCTTGCTCGTAACAATTTTTTTTGTAATAATCATATCAATAAATGTATGTCCATTGTGTGTTATAATGAATGGGCGATTGATACGTTCGACTAAATATCCTAATATTATAGTGGTTGAGTAGAATTTTAGACGGATTTTAATATTAAGATCTATATATTGCGTGATTATACCGCTGACATAATGACTTTTAAATGATCTGTTTGAGCATGTATGCCCTATTTTTGTCCGAGACTTGATGTGTCCATGCCTTGTAAAATAAGCAATAATATTCAACAACTGGTTCAGTTATTTTTCATTTAGTGCTGTATTACCTCCCTCTCATCCATTTTAATGCATGGATTAGTCCCGTAACTATGCCCCCCAGCTGTTTGCCAGTGTACAGTGTGTCAATGTCAGTGAAACAGAGAATGCTGTATAATCAGCCGCACGAAATGACAGTTACTCTTCAAAAATGTTCTGTTTGTCAATGTAAATAGATATTCAGCTCAGTATAAGATTTAAGGCTGATACGGTTCCAAGTATATTACACGTTAAAACACCTTTTCCCCATGTTAAAGCAACAGTCTAAAATCATAAAAAACTGTATTTTTATTTTGGCTTCTTAACAGGACCATATGATGTGAACATGTCCATAGACTAGAATTGCATAAGTTTATTAAATTTTGGGTTGTTGTGGCAACGTAGCAAGTGTGCCGAAAGCCCCTTTTATCCCAGTATTTCTTATTTTGGACATGTATGTCCGAAATAAGAAATACGGGGATTTCGTCCTTATTCCTCGTTTAACTGGTAAATGAGCAACACAAAAATTAAAAAACGTACGCAATTCTAGTCTATGGGCATGTTCACATCATATGGCCATAATGAAAAGCTAAAATAAAAGTTCTTTTTTTTTATGATTTTAGCCTGATTGTGTCGTTTAACCCTTTGAGTGCGGGGACGCTTCTAAATAGATTTGATCTTTGATGCATCAAATGTGCATCAAAGATGAATCAAAGATGCATAAAATGTGCGGATCGCAAAGAAAATACCTGTTAAAAAGTTGCTGATTCATTTATAGGTTTCTTTCATTAAAGGGACCCTTTGGGATGAGACATTTTCAATGTTGTCAATTGTGAAAATTTTATTCATATGAAGCTATATAGCCTACTGATCTTAACTGAAAATACGAAAAAGTCAAAAAACAATTTTAAAGCACAAAAAAAGAGTGAAATAGTTGTATTTCCAGGTCGTATATTGCCATGTAAACAAAACAAGTCGGCAATATTCAGCACTTCACATCACATATTCCCACGTATCAGACGGTAAGATCAGAGCATTCGCCGCTAATTGGTGTCTTATAGTCAGGACACACCTGCGGCACTGATTGTCTACCCAACGCTGGGCCGATGCCATCAGCATGTGGCCCAATGCTGTGAAAACATTCAATCGTCCTTCAGGTATACAAATAGTTTGTTTGGGTTACTTCTGGTTTCATAGAAATGTTGATTAAAAATATTTGTAAAAATATGAAAAATTCTGAAAAAAATAAAAACATGATCCGTGGGATACACTACTTCAGTACGGAATTGAAAACGAAAATTGATGTCATCCCAAGGGGCTGCTTTAAATTAAAGAAGGCATTTGCACCAAGAATGTACAGACTGGCGGCGCAGATTCTAATATTACAGGGTCTATCTAATGAAAAGAAAAATATCATGTTTTTTTCAACTTTGGATCTCGTAGACTGCGATCGGAGCTGAATACTATCATGAAACTATGACAAAGAATATGATAGATACCAATATTCAATATCAAAGACATACTGAGAATAAGTATTTTCAAATACTCTATTCAATCAAGTTATTTGCACGTTTTTTTCTCATTTTTAGTTACTCTCCAAAAATGTTTTGTTTGTCAATGTAAATTGTAGGAAGGCATACAGACAACATGTACATTATGTATCAGGTCAGTAAGGTTTATGAATGGCGCGGTTTAGATATGTTTGTATAATGTATATCGTATGTGTGTTTAGTGTAAATAAATAAATCTGAATTATTCTATAAAATGAATCGGCATTATCAAGTCATTCTCTAATATTCCACTTTGGTATGGTTACAAGTATATTACAAGTTATTAGACATATTACCCATGTTAACCCTTTCAGTACAGATATACTTCTAAATAGATTTGATCTGCTTTTGACAGAAAACATATTTAGCTTGATGCATCAAATGTGCATCAAAATGAATAGAAGATGCATAAAATGTGAAAATCGCAAATAAAACCCCAGTTTCAAATTGCAAAACGCATGGTTTGCAGATGGCTGTATATGTTCAGTCAATTAAAGATGGCATTTGCACCAGAAATACAACTGTGCATTCATTAATTTCGTGGAGTGATATAATAAATAGATATTAAAGGTTCAACACAACAGCCAGAAAATATGTGTTAATATGCTGATGCGAGGTTTTCACTTTCAGAAACGAGTAACACATTCGTTAACCACCATCCTCTGTGGTTAGTGATAAATACATGATCATGATTAGGTTCTGGTTATAACCTTCTACGGGATCAATAAAGGGTGTTATGTTGTTTTTATTTATGCAAGCGATAGCAGATCTAATAAGAGTGCGAAGCGTGGAACAAACTAATCAACGAAAATAATAAGGAGAATTCAATTAGCAATAAAATAAAATTCCATTCAGCACGCTATTTTTCTCTGTGGTAATGTACAGAGTGGCAAAACTAATCAAAGATATGTAATAAAACTCTAATTATTAGACGACAATATTTGTAAGCTGAACGCTGTAAATGGCTGGGCTTAATTTTTTTTGTTAAATAAAAGAATGGTAGGCCTACCCAATCTGAAATGTCAATAATGTACTTGCGTTATTATATGCCTATACTCCATTTATACTTGCAACACTAACTGTCCCACATTGCCGCATTAGACCCAAGTAGAGCAGAGTGTTTCCCGAATTTTTTTATCGGTGTTCCATTCAGGTAATGGAGGAATGCAAAATCAAACCGGATGAATTACGGAGTCAAGAATCAGATGACACGGGTGCCCCGGAGGAAGCGCAGTACATCCCGAGAAATATCCCATAAAAACGTCAATAACAAGACGGATATGGTCCAGTACTAGCACGGATGTGGCCGGCAGCAATACGGCATTAGGGCGGAACGGACGAGAGGTAACACAGAACGAAGACTAAAATACAAGACAAGACAAGACAAGACAATACAAGACAAGACAAGACGAGACGAGACGAGACGAGACGAGACAAAAGGCAAGGCAAGGCAAGGCAAGGCAAGGCAAGGCAAGGCAAGGCAATGCAAGGCAAGGCAAGGCAAGACAAGACAAGACAAGACAAGACAAGACAATAGACAAGACAAGATCGGCCAAGATGGTATGACAAACGCTCGTAATGATTGTTTGCTCAGTTATAGAATTTAATTTCTCACCCATTTGAAGTTGTGTTTCGCTTCCGCGACCACAACTTCAAGTCGTTGAGACTAAATATTTGCAAATCGTTATTTTTAATCACGCATCCGGTCTAAAAAACAGTAATTTTATCGCCTAATAAAATTGGTTAAAAACGACTTTAGTGGATGCTATAAGACCTTTATATCCATTAAAATGCTAGAAAACAGAAATCAGGTACATGATAATTCATTGACATTAGTCCAGTTAGCATATTATTGGTAATTTATTTCATGGTTTGATGATTTTGCATTGATATGTAATTTCAGTCAAATTAAGATTATATCATTATTAATACGCATATAACTGCCAACGTGAACAATTCAATTCAAATCAATTTAGTTCGTGAATTAAATATGTAAAACAGGTTGTGCATGGTTAAATGTTTAATCACGGAGGCCCATGGAGGCCGCCGGTAGCTGCCGGTGGACCCATACCCGGATCTTACACGGTATAGGAGTACAACCCGGATGGCTTTATCGGCATCTAATCCGCCAATGTGAGACAGATGTATCGGCGCAAGAGTTTATGTTAGGTATAATAAAATACTTAATTTATACTAAATTCAATAATAATGGTTCATGATATCATATTGTTTAACTTCAACAGCTAAGTAGAAAAGGTCCCATACAATTAGAAAATCAACAATTCATCTAGAGGATTTAAAAATGCTATTCATTTTTTTATTTAAGGTGCAAATTTGACTAAATATTGCTGATTGAAGAAACATTTAAATATCCTTACATGTAAGGGCGAATTCTGACTCATAACTCTCTGGGTCTAAAATTAATTCATGTGTTTTTGCGCTACATTTTTTTTTGTCGTGTACTCATTCGAACGTTCTGGACAAATTTATACCATTTAATTCCATTTGGTGGTGCACGGTGCTTTAAAATTGCTACACACACAAGTAAATATAAACTGCAATTTAGAAACCTCAAGTTGTAGAAATCTAACGAAGCATCAATATTATTATTGTCTATTTTTCAAACTTAGGGTGGATGAATTTTTTCGTTCGTTTTTAATTCAGATTAGATTTGGACTATTCTGATCGAGTCGCGTATCGATGTATTGTAGCATGTGTAGGGGAGACTCAGGAGGATTTGGACATTACCAGCTTTTTCATTTTTCTCCTATTATGTTCATGTGATGAAGCTAATCTTTTGCCCAAAAAAAGAGACTCGTTATGCCTATGGATAGCCATATGTGTTTTTAATATTCTATGCAGAAGAATAACATGGATAGGAATAAAAAATCAAATTTGTCCAAATCCTCCCCATGTGTGGGTGGAGTTGGACATGGCTGGGAAGCTTTTGGATATAATTAGAATCAATAAAAAAATCCTGAAAATATTTTTTTTTATTCATTGAGGGTCATATCAGCATATTACCTGAGCCATTTTATAGCGTTATTTTTTGGGTTAATAGATTTTATGCCATGGGGAGGATTTGGACTAGTGATTTGGGAGGATATGGACACTGTGCAAATCCTCCCCAAGTGTCCAATTCCTCCCTGACAAGTGTCCAATCCTCCCTGAATTTTCTGTCTAATTGCAACCTACAGCATGAAAATCTATAAATAACCCAATACTCAAACAAAGAGACATTTGACATAAAATTGAATTACTGAAAATGAGTAAAACAGCCAGCCCTAGCATTGAAATACTTAAAGTGACATCCAAGAATAGTCATTAAAGAATAAAAAAAAACATTGAACTTACACTCTGATAATTTACTTCGACAGTTGAAAATCAAACAAAATTTGACCGAACATTTAAAATTAAAAAATGATATCAACTGACTTGGTCTTGGTTAAAGGGTTGCTAAAGGCATTCTCTGAGGGCGGTGCTGACTTAGGTAGCACTTTTAAGCCTGAATTAACCATTCTCATCTTCATCCACTACAAGCCGCGAATTGCTGTCGCAATTATTGACTTGTAGTGGATAAATCTAACATTAAAACAGTTGCATGAACATTTTCGTTCCAAAACCCCTTGATCATAGGGATGAAGTCATTATTCACAGATGCAAAATGAGGCTTGGATGCATCACGGGGGTTAAAAGGGTTGAATCCAGTGTTCATGTAGTACCAGGACATGTCTGCTGATAACTTTTACGACACTTACTGCCGGAAAACGTCAGACTTCACCTCATGTTAGCTCCGTGTTTTACAAGGAGTTCACATAATAGCACCCACCCTACGTGCGTGCGCAGCATCACATACTTCCTGTTAGGTGTAGCTGTCTACAGCTAATCCTTAGACTACTTCCGGCGGAAATAGGTTTAATGGCTGTTCTGACATTATGACGCTATGGTTCATGCTTCATGAGGCACTTTTACGAGAAAATAAATGACTAAGGTCGGCGCCACGAACACAGATTGGACAAAAAAGCAATAGTATTCACACAAAAAAAGTCCTCGAAGACATTTCATTAGTAAAGTAAAATATATTTTTTCATAGTTGACAATTTTTAGGAAACGTGACATATAGTCCGGCAACCAACAACAGTTATTCCATGTAACCTTGTTTTGGAGGTTTTTCTCTGCAGATTTTAAATGTCCAGTTAACCTCTTTAAAGAATATGATTACTGACACCGAGAAAATGCTATTACTAGTTTATTTCTCAATTTGAGTATATAAATATATGGCTATATGAGAAAGTTTTTTTAATTTTGTATGAGCTTTGTTACATTTGACCCCATATTGTGACTGTGGTAGTCTAGTTCCTTTTCTTAACAAACTCTGGTATTTCGGTGGTCATTTTGATTAAGCTAATAATTTAAAATTTCTCAAAACTGGTGCAGAAACAGTAATCATGTTCCATTTATGTCATCTCTACTAATATTATCCACAAAAAAATAAACCATTGACCACATTGCGAGATGAAACCTAGCTGCTGCCGGACTAATATGTTTATCTGTATTTTTCATGCATTCTACAGTTTGATCAACAGTACAGCTGGTGAAACAACATACCGGTATATAGCTATTTAACACAGTTAATTGGTAAATTAACTATCTGTTTTGTTTCGTTACAAAATCTGGTTAGCATAAATTACCGCGGTACTATAACGAAATGAATCAACGAGGCACGACCGTAAACAGTGTGGGTCTGTCTAGATCAGTACGTAGTCATTGATTTATATTATCTACTTAACGTCGGAATATGAGAAGGATACCTTTATAGTCTATATTATACATGTGAGCAGTAGCTCAGAAAGCAGGAGCGAGATATTGAATAAATGCCGGTTCATGCTGTTTCAACGCCGCAAACACTGGACCAACTATAAATCAGCATAGTGGCAATGCGTCTTTTATACTTCGGTTATACCAGTTATCGGCAATGTTTACATTTAACGGTCCCACGGTATTATATAGGTAGAATTGACGCTTTCAACAATTTACAGATTTTCGTCAGAGTGTAAGATACAATGAAGACTAATCTTATACAACGAGTTGATTGTCACCAAATATAATAAAGAGGAAACGTTACGAGCAACAGAAGAAGTTTCGTTAAGATACTCCGCGCTCACTTCTGGACGGGATATTATTCGCGTGTTCTGGAGGAAGGGGCTGTCAAAAAGCAATTTCCTGGTAGCCTGTGGCCCTAGTGAGTATTACATAGGTATCATGTGGCGATTATCACTGGTCGCTCACCAGGCGTCCATCTAGACAGTCCATGGATCTCTATGACTCTAGAACTGGCCATATTAACCATCTGAGAGCATATCAACACTTTTATTGACGCTTTTAAAGGTGAAAATTAATATTATCAGCTCATCACCGTGTGCAAAGGCGCGACGGGGACACTACTTTTTGTGATTGCAAATTGAAGTGGGAATACCTAATGTTTGAATGGTTCAGAATGTGTTCATTCTTAAACCATTTTTTTCGAATTACGTTTAAAATATATTTAAATATTTTAAAAATATTTCACGGTTGAATGGTAAATATGTACATTGATGTTTTTTTATTATTATGAACACGTCATGCGAATAAAGAGCTCATTGTTTTGACATCACGTCTGTTGATGCCGATAGGATGTCATATTACTTATAGGATAAAGCCCAGAGAGCTCTACATTCTTAGATGTGGAAAAGGCCGAGGCCGAAGGTTTTAACTGACTTAAAACACATCTGACCATAATAAGGATCCCTCATAATCAACAACAACTCGGTCACACCTGACTGCTTATTGCACAATAGGCCTACTATGATAACTGGTCTGTACTTGATCAACAATAACTCTCCATTCCCAGCTTAGAATGTAGTGATCGGTCAAAGCAAATAATGTAGTGGTGTGTTTTAAGACAGGAAGTGATGCAGTCCCATACCTTTTGAACCAGTTCAGAGCGGCGAAGGACGATTTTCATAAAAATATACCTGAATTAGAGCTTAGATGCCTGAACCATTACACTGTCCCCATTTAAACACTGTCGCGTTACGCTGAGAATCCTGCCCGAGCGGCAGTTTCGTTTAAATGAAACAAGTAATCATTTCATACAAGGGAAGGGTGGGGGAAGGGGTCGGGAAGGCCACCTGCAGTCTGCATGAATCAGCACACGGCGTAGCAGTGTGTAGGCACACACACTGCTACGGAGTGTACTGAACCATATGCCGGGCATAATCTCTGTATGTACATTGCTGCAAACAATTAAATGTATGCTGTGTGCAGCGCTGGTAATAGTAGTGTGAAACATAAAGGGCATATTTGAAAAAAATGGGAACAGTTCGGACCTGGCGTTTTTACCTGAAACGATGGGCGGGGGCCCTAGGGTAGTGGATAGCACCGCTGCCTTTCACGCCAGAGTCCGGGGTTCGGTTCCCGGTCTCGGCGGTTTAAAAGAAACAAAATTGTTTCTTCCCCATCCACGTGTGAAAGTTAGTATTGCGGAGAGCCTCCGTGACCGAGAGGTAGCGTGCTCGGCCTCAGACCGCCAGGGCTCGAATTTCGAATCCTGTGTCTGGAGGACAGTGTCATCTCAATCATCTCACCATCCTCAGGAGGTTCTCCTGGCCCAGTTTAGCCTATATGTGCACAAAGGTGGCCTAAAGCCCGATTCATTTCATTTACCTGAAACGATATTACTCCAAAGTGCAGAAAGCGACATAAATTCATACTCTGTCACTTATCTGACCAGCCTGACCAAGACCGATAGGGAAATGAATAGGCCTACACCACAATCTGATGATAAACGCCATACATTTCCACACCCGCACACCTAGCCACACCACCTAGTTATCTAGGTAGCCGTAATATGTGAAGCAATGTAGGCAAAATGTTTTTGTCAGCTGTAGAAACTTCTTCTTTTAACTGACGGGCGCTGGCAACAGTTTTGCTTTGATGACACCGACACAGACACATTATATTCACATCGCTCACGTACATCACTTCTTCATATTTCATGGTGTAATATCTCCAGAGCTTGTCCATGATGACATTATCAGATACATCCAGACCGCGGTTCTTTCACGGGGGATTACATCCAATCTCACGATATATTACGGTGACTAAGGTGGTGATTTAAGGACGCCATTGTCTGAAAACCCTCCTAATTTGTCATCTCTCTTCATTGAGACCTCCCTTGTTTGCTTTATTTGTCAGTCAGGGACATAACTGTTATATTATATTATAATCAATAATACAAATCTCAGATACGGGGATCTCAATCATTTGAATGTATATCTGCGCTTTGTTTGATGTTGTCACATAAAACATAAAGCACACATGCAACATAGAACATATTTTTCATCACCATATCTGACCTAGAATAACTGATGCGTCTTACGCAAGACAATAATTATTAGTATTATGGCCCATGTTATTAAATATGCCCCAGCCTATTTGATATTGTAGATCTGATAATATTAGCGAGGTTTGAATTTTCGCGAATTTTGCCCGGAGGACAAATTCGCGAATTTAAGAATCTCGCGAAAATTATTATTATGAGCGCTACCTAACATCGAAATCGAAAATTCGCGAATTCTAGACTTCGTAAAAAATTCTCAAATCACATATTTGCCAAAATGTAAACACAAAAATGATCATTTGAACTACAAACAATGTAAAAAAAACTACAACATTAATTCGCGCGATGTAAAATTTGATAAACGATTTTATTTTGTGTTATTTTGTGCAGTAAAATTAAGTAATACAGTTAATGATTTTACAACATAACATTTTATCAAAAATAAAATTTATCCTCATAAGATGATTATAGGGTATATTTATCCTACAAAAACTTGCTTATACCTACAGATTCTCATACTACTCAGCCTCCCTAACCGATATGTAATATGGTCGGCCTCAGAATATGTAATCATGTGTCTGAAGGCGGAGTCATCTGATTCATCTCACAATCTAGACGAGGTTTTCCCCTGATTTAGTGTAACCTGAACGGTGCAGCTAGAAGTCAACTGTTAATTCATTCATTCATTCATTCATTCATTCATTCATTCATTCATTCATTCATTCATTCATTCATTCATTCATTCATTCATTCATTTATTCATTTATTCATTTATTCATTTATTCATTTATTCATTCATTCTTTCTTTTATTCATTCATTCATTCATTCATTCATTCATTCATTCATTCATTCATTCATTCATTCATTCATTCATTCATTCATTCATTCATTCATTCATTCATTCATTCTTTCATTAATTAATTAATTCATTCATTCATTCATTCATTCATTCATTCATCCATTCATTCATTCATTCATTTAATAAATCATTCATTCATTCATTCATTCATTCATTCATTCATTCATTCATTCATTCATTCATTCATTCATTGATTCATTCATTCATTCATTCATTCATTCATTCATTCATTCATTCATTCATTCATTCATTTATTCATTCATTCATTCATTCATTCATGCACTCATTCATTCATTCATTCATTCCTTCATTCATTCATTCATTCATTCATTCATTCATTCATTCATTCATTCATTCATTCATTCATTCATTCATTCATTCATTCATTCATTCATTCATTCATTCATTCATTCATTCATTCATTCATTCAATCAAAGATTATTGGGTGAGGTAGATTGTTCTCAGCGGTGGTGTATATAATCTAATAATTTTGTTCTGCAGCCACTAGCATACGACTGACCATGCAAGGCTGTTTTTTGCGTAAGTAAAGCACATGTAGATTATAACTTCTGGCGACAAGACGTTAATAGTAATTGCTGAAATCGCACAAGTGTAAGAAACCATGTCTCCGCTGAGGATTAGAGGGATATTTACATTCACCGCACAATACCCACGGGGCACAATATGTTGTTGCGACGTTGAATCAACGTCAATGACGTGGATGCAACGTCGCAACAACGTCGTTTGCTCAGTTGGTAGGTCTTGAATAACAGGACGGCAAGTAAATTGTCCTAATCGTATTCTCAGTCACTAGTGAATATTACATAGGTATCCTGTAGCGATCATCACTGGTCGTTCAGTTATTTTAAAATATAATTTTAATTATCGAGCAAATAAAATGCTATTTTTATCCTTCCTTTGCGATAGCTAACATCAAGTGTTTATATCCTGCAAACAGTCCAGCCTTGTTTCGGCTTCTTGATATCTACAGCTCTTCTGTGGCTTCCAGCTCAACTGACCGCGTCCAAAACACACCACTTGTCATGCGACGTTTCTACCTGATTTCAACCAACACGACATTCATATAACGTTGCATGCCTGTCGTCTCTATTGTTGGTTTCCCGATGACAAAACATCCCCATGAACATGTTTACATTACATCAAATTCATAAGCACAGTTATCGCAAAAATCATTTTGATGACTGCGTTGGTCTAGTAAATAACCACTGGTGTTACTAATAATCAGATTGATATAATGTAATTATATATAATGTAATTCAAGATTTGTAAGTGTTTTTTTTTCATTACAAAACACAGAGCTACGAAACACAAAAGAAGATCAGTTATTCTGTGGTATTGATTAAAGTACTGGTAAATCAGGCTTTCCAGAAAATCGTGCTATGAAATCAATTGGCTGTCAAATCCATCCATGGTCACTGATAGAAAATGTTTTGCCAAGGTCAGATGTCAAAGCCAATTTGACCCACTATCAATGCTGAATGGTGGGAGAGGTAGTGACGAGTAGAAGAAGACACATTGAGATCTCCTATAGATCCATCACGTCCAGCATGGCTGGGCCAGCACGAGAAATAATCAACGCTACCCTCAAAATAAAAATGCTGCTTACATGTAATCTTCTCAACAAAGATTCACCGATTATTCATCGCATTTATAAGCCTACACGAAGATATATTACTAAGTATATCAGATTGGAACCTGATCATCATTCCTTCATTCACTCATATGTTCATTCATTCATTCATTCATTCATTCATTCATTCATTCATTCATTCATTCATTCATTCATTCATTCATTCATTCATTCATTCATTCATTCATTCATTTATTCATTCATTCATTCATTCATTCATGCATCAATTAATTAATTAATTAATTAATTAATTAATTAATTAATTAAATAATTCATTCATTCATTCATTCATTCATTCATTCATTCATTCATTCATTCATTCATTTATTCATTCATTCATTCATTCATTCATTCATTCATTCATTCATCTATTCATTTGATCATTCATTCATTCTTTGTATCACGTAATTGACATATACCACCGTGTAAGGGAAAATAACCAGTTTTCTGATATACATGTAGCTGTAACATGGTGAACAAACACTAGATCTATGTATCTTAACACATTGCATAGTGCAGAATTAGTGCAGCATGCTTTTCAAATTATAGAGTTTGAATATAACATATACAACAGTTAATATATTTTTGTACTAGAATTTAAAAAGATGCTTTTTGCGTATATACCGTGTGTTTCCTGATTATTTTGATAAAGATTTGATAAACTTCCATTGGATCATTATTTTATGGAGTGGCTGATATAGCTATTTATCAGATTATAGCTTAGCTCGACAGATATTACGTCGTAAAATAGCATGCAAAGATGGACAGAGAAATAAGCTGTCTATTTATGATATTATTAAACGACACTCGGCCCATTTCATGAAAATAAACTGCTTTCCATTACACACGGGCAATTTTGTTCACTTTATAGTTATTTTGAGCATAGGTATAGTGGCTATAACTCAATCGGGATGAGCGCGAGATATTTAACAACTTGCGATAACGAAACATGAATATTAGAAAAATATTGATGACATAGATAAATTATCCAGCGTCAAAGTTCTAATTTCCTGTGATTAGACTTGATTAAACGCTAAGCTAATGACTCGTGCAGTTAATGGCGTATGATTCAAAATCATTATTTTTATCTGATTGATTTTCATATGCAATAGCTCTACAAACTAACAATGTAACAATAAGGGGGGCGATTATATAAATGTGTATTCACGTCTGACACTAGAACTGGGTGTACTACGTTAATTCATTTTTAACTTATTTTAACTATATATATTAAAGCTACATCTGCATAGATGGTCTGTTCGTTACTACAATAAAATCATACATAATCTCGGTAATGATTGTTTTGTTTGACAAAACAGCATGGTTATTGCTAGTCTGTGGTGAGCATGCCATAATCAGATAATGACCTATTGATGACTGATCCCAGCCACAAATTCTCTCTTGACCATCGACCTGCTGAGTAACGTTTAAGTGATCAGTTGGAATAATTATGATTAGTTTGAAAGTGGAATGGCTTATAACAGAATATGTCGATAAAAAGTAAACATCTCTCCAATTGAAATAATTTATTGCTTTCATAATAAAGGATTCACTACAAATTATTTTGTTAATTTTAAATCCATTGCATCTTCCTTGAATCTCGTTTAATATACATACCGCCCTAGGAGGACATGGGATAAACCAGCAAACACAGAACAATTGTATAACTTATGTACATGGTCGGCCCAACGTCTGCGACATTGGTCCAACATTGTGCAAATGTTATACGAATGTTTTGTGTTTGCTGGCAATACGCTTAACTGGTTATAGGATTTGACAGTAGAATTGATTGCTGTGTTTGTTTGCCTCAGACAGGCGGCGGCTCCAAGGCTCTGAGAGCGCTTTTTCTGAATTCGTCTTCTGTGATTCTTCTCTGGTTTTCTAACCATTAACAATTGATGATGGATCAAATTGGCTGTGACACCTGCCCTCAGAGAAGACCTGTCTATTAGCGGCTGTCAGAGGGTTTTGTCAGCACCACATACATCCAGGTCGTTACACCCTGTCTCGCCAGGGGCGCCATTAAGCTGTCAGCCTTCTGACCTGATCAATATAGCTTAACATCTCTCTCAGATCTATCACTGGATGGAAACTGAACGTCACAAACAACGTGTTTAGCTTTTTCTGCTATAACGTACAACATGTTATTTTTACTATTGTGGTCTTATATGTACATTACCGTTGAAGGCAGATGATTTTAATTAACGTTCGGTAGAATTGTTTCAAACATTCAAATTCTGTCGAGTGTCAAAAATGCACAAAAACAGGGCATCTGAAGTCTATATTTCCCAATACCGATATACATTGTTCAAATGTTACTGCTCGCATAACTTAGTTGCTTCGCTCCACTACGTAACTATGTTAACATTTAAAGCGCTAGATTAATTAATTTAAGACCAAACGTTTGCAATTCTTGATGTTAAAACACTCATTTCATTTCCCATTTACTGTGCTTTAACCTTCAAATAAAACAGATTGAAAACGACAAAAGTCGCCCTTAGCGCTTTAACCCTTTAAGCTCTCACGATGCATTAAAGCATCATTTTACATCCCTGAAAACAGACTTAATTTCCCTACAAAAAAAGGGTTTAGAACGAAAATTTACATGAAACTACTTTACCAATACATGGCAATTTTCTTTAATTTTAAACCACATCAAATCATCTCCATTCACTACAATTGCGACAGCAATTCGCGACTTGTAGTGGATGGAGCTGACAATTATGGTAGATTCAGGCTTAAAAGGGATAAGGGTTAAAAATTCAACTTACTGACGACATAATAATACGATTTATTATGATGGCCTGCTCAATCAATGAATAGGAGGCATTGAGTGGTTTTACGTATGGTGTATGATGGGTAACTAGTTCCGACAAATTACTCGGTCCACATCAATTATTAACCCACAGCTATTAATCACGACTGTAGTCGTTTTTAATCCATTTTGTTCGCCGCCCAAATCACTGATATTAGGATTTAAATGACTGCCCAAAGCGACTCAATCAGGCTAAAACCGTAAAAAAATCGGTGATTTTATTTTGGCTTTTTAATGTAACCATATGATGTAAACATGTCCATAAACTAGAAATGAAAAAGTTTTTAAATTTTTGTGCTGCGCATTTACTAGTTAAGCGAAACATAAAGACCAAATTCCTGTATTTCTTCTTTTGGACATGTTTACATCATATGATCGTATTAAGAAGCCAAAATAAAATCACCGATTTTTTAATGATTTTAGCCTGATTGAGTCGCTTTAAGCATCAATATTTGCAAAATGTTTGGTCTCAAATGAACAAATATGAGTCACCTTCATTCACTTAAAGTTGTAGGTGAAAAAATATACAAATTAACTTAGAGGGATATACTCAAGGGTTAACTCATTACAACAATAAATATGTATATATTTACCTAGAAGTTCCGCATGAATGTCTTATACCTTGGTCATAATTACCACATACGAACACCGTACCAACGATTTACAGAATTTCGGCCCATTGCTAAGAAGGCAAGGCAGCCATGAGAAAAAAATCCTCTCATTCCGCTTGTAAATTCATGGGAAGGTTTTGGAAATGTCCAGGAACGCCTCAATAAACTTGGTTGATGTACGATCAAATTACGAACAACCCAAGAACTATGCTACTTATAAACGCCGTAACAACAAAGGAACAGCCGGAGTCAATAATGGGCTCTGACACATAGTCCAGGCTGTCAGGGGTTTGTCTGTGCACTTTTGGAAGAAATTACCATTTTTTGCCCAGATGAGCAGTAACCTGTACTCTTTCGATCCTGATATAGCGCTGTCAATTCTGACACGATTAACACCTAATTAACATGTAATTAGTATTCGTAATTAGCAAAATCTGGGAAAAATCCTGAGAAAATATTATCTCAAGAATCGGTGGGTCGATTTTGATGATGTTATCTGTTTGATGGATAATTGACACAACAAAAATATTTTTGCGATCATTCATTGTCAAGGTCACGTGATGTGTCGAGGTCAAAGTCAAAATCAAGGAAAATTTGAAAATTTCGGACATTAAATTGCGCATTTAAAATGTTAAAATTATTCAAAATTATTTGATATATTATTTAAAAAAAACATCATCAGTAACCATTCATTAAAAGGTTTAATGGATTATTCATATAATAACCGGGGTCATAATTGTTTGGACAAGTGGTCCACCCATAAGTTGTCTTTTTTGCGTATGTCTCGTAAATGGATCAACGTCATGATTTTAATTATATTCTTTTAATACATTGTCTATTTTAATGTTGTACAAACTGTTCTGCACTATTATATATCGTATAAAGGTCAAGGTCAATCAATAACTTCAAGGTCAAGTCAAGGTAATATTCGAAATATATTTGGAACTTGTGTGATGGGCGTCTCTGACATTAAATTAGTCAATTTAATGCCAATTTTAATTATATGATAAGGTTTATTTCAACGTGAAAGTATTTTTTTATCTAAGCAATAAGAAAATACATTCGATACTTGTAGGGTATACATGAATGGCAAAATAGCCCACGTGGTTATTCAAACAAGTAACATTATCCTACTCGGACTTTTGTCAATATTTTGCATATTTATTCACTGTTGAAAAGCAAAAATGACAGCTACTACAGGCTCTGGAAAACACCACTAAAACTGGAAATGCTACTCACATTTGTAAAGCGTTTAATTTGGGTCTTTGTGTTTCATTCGTGATAATTGTCATTATGCCAGGTGATTCTCGGTTCATAATATTGATTTCTGATTCAGAGCTCTCACACTTAATCAAAGTGAGACTGACAAATCAAAACCTACGAATTTAAAATTAATGTTGACTTTTTCAGGCCAGTGTTGTTTGAGGTGTGTTTTCCGATTATTACCCTGGCTTATTTTGCACTTCCCTTTACGAGTGGGCGCATGCTATGGACGCTCTGTTACCCCGCCACCCTCGTCCAAGACAAAGGAAAAAAACGTCGAATCAGAGGTTCTAGCAGGGTAATGCTTTCTAATAAATGTTATATGCATCATTGATTGTGTTTGACAAATGATAGGTTCAAAATATGTGATATTTTGCCATGGACGTAAGCCCTACAAATACCAATTGCTTAGACTAAATTTCACTTTTACATTGACACTGACCAAGTCATATAATTAAAATTGACCGATTGATTATTTTTGTGCGTCTGAAGGTAGCACAACGAAAAGAAAATCATCTGGTCTCAAATCTACTCCTAATGTCACTTTAATTTTGACCTTGACGTTTACTTAACCTTGACCTTTATGTTATATGAAATAATGCATAACATGTGTGACATCATTAGGAATGTTTTAAAAGAAACTAAATGAAATGGAATGAATTATTTCTTAAATGACGATTCATACATGAGGCATCTGTGGTATAGCCGACCCATGAATAAATCACTTGTCAAGACCAAAATGATCGCGGTTTTGGAGATACAGATTACACTATGCCATCAACTTAAATCTGTTAGATTGATGTATCACGTTTTTTAATGTGAACTAATTATATGTACTTTGAAACAATTATTATTAGCTTTTTTGTTCAGAATTGTTAAACTTTGCTCACATCTGACCTTGACTCAGCCGCATCACGTGACCTTACCACTAATCATATCAGGTACATTTGTATCGTGTAGGCTATACGTAAAAAAATAACACAACTCAAGATCATTAAAATCGATTTACCGATTCTTGATATATTATTTTTTCCGGATTTGTCCGTGATTTTGCTAATTATGGACACTAATTAGGTGTTATGACTGTAGGTTATTATTCTAAAGGCCAAAAATGTCACTTAGCACACTATTGTTTTAAGCCATCGATAAATCATTGTTATTACTTTTACATTCTCTTGAGCCATTTTTCAAAAGTGGCCTTGACCACCGAAGAGGGGATCACAGCCACTTTAAAAGGATCTCAGCTACTACAAAAGTGATCTTGGCCACTGAAGAAGTGACCACAGCCACTTTAAAAGTTATTTCAGCAACTACAAAAGTGATCTTAACCAATAAAGAAGTGATTACAACCACTTTCAAAGTTATCTCAGTCACTATAGTAGTGATCTTTGTCACTGAAGAAGTGATCACAGCAACTGTAAAGGTTATCTTAGCCAATAAAAAGTGATCTTGTCCACTGAGGAAGTGATCACAGCCACTTTGAAAGTTATCTCAGCCACTTCAAAAGTGATCTTGGCCACTAACAATCCTTTATCAACCTGTAAAAGGTGATCTCGGCCACTACAAAAGTTATCTTGTCCACTGAAGAAATAATCACAGCCACTTTCAAAGTTATCTCAGCCACTAGAAAAGTGATCTTGGCCACTGAAGAAGTGATCACAGCCTCTTTGAAAGTTATCTCAGCCACTTCAAAAGTGATCTTGGTCACTAACAATCCTTTATCAACCCTTAAAAAGTAAAAAGCACCACAGCCACATTATAAATCATCCCAGCCATCATAAAGGTGATCTAGGCCACAAACAAACTGATCTTATCCACTAAAGAAGTGATCACAGCCACTTTCAAAGTTACCCAGCCACTACAAAACTGATCTTGGCCACAAACAAACTGATCCTGTCCACCGAAGAAGTGATCACAGCCACTTCCTGTATGAAACTGATGGTTGATGAATGTTTCTCAAAATGTCATTCAGATTGACATTGACATAGTCACTGGTGGCAAGTTGTGTTTCACACATAATTAATGGTCTATGTTTTTTTCATAATAACCACAAGCCAATCCGTGTTATGCTCTAATATAACTAGACATTGGAGGTGAGATATATCTAATGATCTCACTGCACCAGATGGGACGCATTACACGAGATGTTAACACATGGTTGGTTTATTGTTTGACCAGCGTCGCAGACGGTGGCCCAGCATTAAATCACCGGTAATTCAATATTTCGTGTTTGCTATGATCCGCTTATAGAAAAAACGATATGTTTTCTAAATCAGAGTGCTATCGTGTCGAAATGATTGCTGCATTTGTATAGCAGCTGTGCAAAAAATGTGAAAGTTTGGGCGATATAATTCACCACAGGACGAAGTTGTGAATTGTGTCCTGAGACGTAAAAGACGGTGAAACGACACGGAGACAAAATAATTTTAAATTGCGAGCTCATCTGCTAAATCAATACCCGAAGGCAATGTTTAACATGTTTTTTTTTCTATTTCAGACTTAAACTCATGAATTGTAGAGGGACGTCATGATGAGCAATTTATCATAAAATTTTCAAGTATATCATGCGTGTTGAAAATATTGCTCAAAGCATTTACTTTAAATCGCCGCTATAAGGTTTACTTTTATGATTGATTCAGAACACGACGGCTGATATTCTTGACGATGATGACGTTTTATTGTGAATATTGTAAATATGTTCACAGATTATTTTGACACCTAAGCTACCACAACAACGGATGTGGCATCCCATGTGATAGTGTAATTGCTAAAATATAGATACACAAAAATAGATAATTTAACAGTGGTGTTTGATGATATATGTGGACGACATGTTATCAATATGTGTATATATATAAATTCCCATTTTCATTTTTTGCTTCTTCTTCATTGTCTTTCCTATTTTTGTTTCAAGTCTTATCATATGGTTCCCTCATCATGGCCTCGTCAATATTTATTCCGTACTATATAATATTCTCTACACTGTAACTGTTAACTTATGCATTTTTGTTATTTTGGAACTAAAACATCAAGTTGCTTGGATGTCACTGACATTAACTGAATAGTTCTACATCCATAGTTTTTTCGCGGCTGTCACCGTAATGCAGTTCAATGTAGAGTATTCAGATATCATCCCGTTATTTTCAATGATACCTCGTTGTCAAGGAGCACGGATTGGTGAAAAAATAATGAAAAACCTGCTCCAGTGTCTGGATAGACAATATAGCAGTGACTATGATTATGTCTCCTGTCTCATGGATAAAACAGTCAATTTGCCTCAAGGCAAGAATATATCACAGCAGTGGATGGCAGACCAGCTCAATGCTAACACCCACATAACCAATGTGTTTTCTTTACGATACCGCTGGATTTCAGGGATCTAAAAATAATACAATGTGTATTTATCTTTGTTCTGATTGCTTTCACACGTGTCTTTTTATATATCGTAGCAAATGGATCATTAATCTGTTCGGAATTCACCGTTTTAATTGTCATCACTTTATGTTTATTGTCCTCGAGAAATACGCACGATTTTGTAATCCATTACAAGTTAAAACATTGATCAAGGGTTTTAGGCGTCTTATTTATACGTGTCCGTGTTATATATTTATGGAGATCGTATACAAAACGATTGCGTATTGTCTATATAAACCTATATTTTATTATCTAAGGTCAATATTGTGACACGGAATATTGTTATCAGTATATCTCAGCTGTTTTCATACCATATTTAGTTGCAAAAAATAATTGTAATTGTAGCATAGGTGTGTGAATATGAAAATAACTGTTTCTGTTGTATGAACAAATGAAAAAAATAATCATTTATAATACTCTATAAACAATTTCGCTTCATTTATCTTACCCGTACGGTTCACAATTTTGGATATTAAAAATTTTGATAAGTTTATGTCGATTACGAAGTGATTCTTCATCTGTGATTCAAATAGTAGTTATGTCATACTTGGTTATACTCATGATAATGATATGAAGTCACCATCGTACACAGACCCTACGGTGTTCGTTTCATTTCTTACTGTCGTTTTACGAATTTGGTAAGGTTGCCGTTTAATTTACGACAGATCTTTAATACACACTTTAGATTAGTATGCAATTTATTCGTACCATTGTTGAAGAGCTCCCACGTTTTTCGTATGGATGCCGCTCGAATGTTTACGAACGACAACTTTTACACTGAAAACATTTATTCTATGTTTATAATATGGTATTTTGGCGTTTTTTGTATTAGCAGACGGCATTTGCTTTTATTTCAAATAATAAAAGCTATATGTTCACCTGTTCACGTAATGTAGTCAATTCCACATTAACATTATTATTCCATAGGCCAGATAGGATTACAGTGCACCACGCCCAGCACAGTCTGACACCAAGTTTTTCTGCACCTTTGATCTCCCCAATATTTTCAAAATGGCCGCCAGCGAATATGCGAAATCACGTATTAAGACATAACTTGAGTTCTGGAGCAGCTGTAGTCACCATATTGTGTCTTATGCCCATGTTTGTAGGTTTGGGGAATGACTTATAAGTGTATATGTCTATTAGATACATAGAAAGTAACGATAAAACACATTTTTCATGCTTTTGCTGTCATTTTTTGTCGCGATTTCGACAAAAAACTAAAATTCATACAATTCTGGATGGTCATAAACAGCGTAGCGTTTATGGTTTCGGAATGATGGATGTTTCTTTGACATAGGCCTACCCTAATACTAAATATTTCACACAAAAAGGCGTAAACGCGGTAGAGCAGAAACTGAACAACTTCAATAACAATGTTTCATACATTTCCTGGATTTGTCAATCAATATTTTACAACCCTGACAAAGGAAAAGTATTAATAGTGATGTGTCCTAAAGTTTAAGTAATGTGTCTTAAAGTAAACAAAAAGGAGGGAACTGGGTGAGGGGAGGTCCCATTCGCAATAAAACAAATTTGAAATAAAAAATGATACAAAGTTGTACGCAAATTGTGCGTTTCAGCTATGTTTCCTACATGTAGGTAGTGATGCCAAACAAATGAGCAATCATGGTGGGTTGTTGTGGTTCATCTTTTTTTTAAAGATTTCAAACGATGCACAAATTTAACAAAAGTTTTATCACAGCACATTAGAAATATCCGCACATAAATTCAAACCATAATTGAAGAGGGACAATTCCATTAACACCGCTGGCATAGGCCTAGAGCCGGTCAGAGCAAACATTCAATGGCTTGTATTGGTTTATATTCTTATGCATCAGACACAAGCAGCTCACAACCACAGATAATTGTAACTAGGACAACAGAATCAACATGCAAGTTTCAATTTTGAGGAGGGGAAACATTACTTAAATAGCTGCGAAGCCGAAAGAAATTTAAAACAATAATGCGTAAATATCATGTAAATATTTTGAAACCCCAGTAGTCTACACAGATCAATAATAACAATAAGAAAAAAAATCACAACGGATAATGATCATAACAGAACAATGAAACAAAATACATCTTGGAACAAAGTACATTTTAAGAGACACTTGAATATCTTTCATATATATGCTCAGCAGATGTTATCCTTTAAAACGTGGTAACGCAATCAGATCACCTGCGAGAAGACATTCCCAAAACGTGAACATTGTTTTACCAGTTGCTGAAAAACTGAAAAATAATTTTACTAAGTAAAATGTACTATGTCATCCCAACCACTTTCACTAAATTAAAGCGGATCCCATTCAGTTTCTGAGGGCGGCTGCGTGCTAGTGACACAGATCAAACCAAGGGAGTAACACATGCATTCAGCAACTCCAAGATCCAGGACAGCTTGATTATGCCTATTTTGGTCACATATCATGTGTGGGTGATTGTTTGAATTTGAGTTTTTTCTGTTTCGCGACACGAAATGACAAAAAAATTTGGAAAAAAAGATTTTTCTATCATTTTTCTTTGTAATTTGTTTTATTTTGAACGGAACCTCGACCCACTCAACCCACTTTTCAAAAAATTATATTTTTTGTGTAGGCCCCAACACCTTTAAAAACTCTCCTCTGTGACTGAGTGTTATAAAATTCTTATTTGGAACAACGAAACATCTATCACTTAAAAACCATCAACAATTTACTATTGATCATAATACAGACCAGATAATGCTACAACAAATAACTTCGTATTCACGAAAAAAGTAATATACGTCAGTGATCTGGCATCAGAGGGATAATTAAATGGAACTGAATTAGGATAATATGTTGTATAATATCATCAATAATAGGGCCTATATATTTTCCAATTTGAACTATATCTCTAGGCAGGTAAAATTCAAGATGGTCACCATTGTTCGAAAGACCAAATATAATATGATGGTTTACAATATCATACTTATTGTCATATAAAATGGTGACCAGTAAACATATTGCTTGTGCTACTATCGTGATTAAATTTATTGTCGTTCCGTGAATGTATTTTATGATTTTAAATATGCATGTATTTAACAAATCTTCAATTTTTTTTCTATTTGGGCTCTTCTTTGTTGAAAACGATTAAAAATGGACAATGTAAGTTTGTCTGTTTCATTTTAAATAAGAAAGATACACATGTATGATACACATGACCTTTCAGTGACAGTGAGTCATTCACAGACTGCAAACCTCCGCCGAGATTATTGATCGTAATCCGGATCCTGGATCCGGATCATATCCCGGATTATCCTTCAAATTTAAGGGACTGGTCTTTGGCCCGCGACACTTCTCTGGTAAACATTTCATGCGAATCTGATAATTACTTTTTAAGTAATCCGACGGACAGACCGACCGACACACAGACAGGCAGACTGACAGTACAACAAGACCAGCAACATCACCTTCCTGGTGGAGTTGGTAGTTATCATGGTTATGGCGGCGATATGCACTAGACTGGACGCGACATTTGGGTTTAGCTCACCCAATATTTCCGGCCACCTCATACATCATCCCTGACTCGTTGTTAAACATTACCCATCGTCTGTGGAGATCGAACAAGACGTATCGTCGTCAATTAGCATATTGTAACAGTAACTTGTTAGTCGTTCTACTGATTTTCAATTGATTTACAATGATTGATCAGTGGTCAAGTTTATAGTAACCGCCTATGTGCATACATGATACATTGCTTAGCTAAATGTTTCCCTTCCTTTTCTTATTTATTTTTTAACGCCAGAATGAGAAACTTTGCGCACAGATCTAAGGCTATTTCAACTAAGAAACATCTTTTAATACCCCATTTTAAAAACTGATAGTCTAACCTCTACCGCAACTGCTGATAAATAATGTGGTACCATAGGTTTTAAGTTGTGTCCATTATTACATAGAGCAATATGCAGCTGAGGTATTTCTCAGTTTTTTGCACAAGCGGGTGGATACGTCTGTGGATTTGCCATTCATAGTTCTGTTGGCCGCTATTGGTCTGAGATCTCTGAGAAATAATGTCCGCTGATCGAATCAGTTGTTTTTGTAACTGAATCTGGCAGCAGGTTTAACCTCGGTCGTTTTACTGTGATTGCTTTCCTTTCAATTAGATGCCCCTCGCGGCAAGCTGGATGGTGTTCATGTTGTTTATCTAAGGCTCGGGCGGCCAGCTTTGTCTGATTAGAATGATAGACACCACTGTACCAAGACAACCCTTCTCATGTCAAGTACTGTAACATGACACAGTAATGTTCTATCCAAATTGTAGGGAAAGCTACGGAGCCCATAAAGTGTGGTGATTTTTTTTATTTCGTTTGTACGAAATAAAATTTCGTTTGTACGAAACATTATTTCGTTTGTAGAAAATATCATTTCGTTTGTACGAAATATTATTTCATTTGTACGAAATGTTTCGTTTGTACGAAATATTACTTCGTTTGTACGAAATAATATTACGTTTGTACGAAATGATTTCGTTTGTACGAGATATTATTTCGTTTGTACGAAATAATATTTCGTTTCTACGAAATATTATTTTGTTTGTACAAAATGATTTCGTTTGCACGAAATATTATTTCGTTTGTACGAAATAATATTTCGTTTGTACGAAATGATTTCGTTTGTACGAAATATTATTTCGTTTGTACGAAATATTATTTCGTTTGTACGAAATGACCTGGGTCACTCACTGACAGGGTGTGGACCTGGGCCTGACATGGCGGGGACCTGCGTCTGACACTCACTAACAGGGCGGGGACATAGGTCTGGCACTGACTGACAGGGTGGGGACATGGGTCTGACACTAACTGACAGGGTGTGGACCTGGGTCTGACACTCACTAACAGGGCAGAGTGAGTGAATATTGCTTTACGCCGCTTTCTGCACAATAATTGCAATATCGCGACAGAAGGAGGCCCAAAGCCGGGACTATGCCCTACTCT
This sequence comes from Flabesymbios commensalis, assembly GCA_964017125.1. Classification (NCBI taxonomy): domain Eukaryota; kingdom Metazoa; phylum Annelida; class Polychaeta; order Terebellida; family Flabelligeridae; genus Flabesymbios; species Flabesymbios commensalis. The sequence continues at coordinate 25,185 of CAXHKU010000722.1, forward strand.
TATCTCGGAGGCCTTCAAGGGTTCCTTAAAGTGCACAGTAACATAGGTAGCATAGACCTTGGTCTGACACTCACTGACAGAGCGGGGACCTGGGTCTGACACTCACGGACAGGGCGGGGATCTGGGTTTGACACTCACTGACAGGGCGGGGACCTGGGTCTGATACTCGCTGACAGGGCGGGGACCTGCGTCCTGACATGACGGGGACCTGGGTCTGACACCCACTGACATGGCGAGGACCCAGTTCCGCGCCCCATCAGTTAGTATCAGACTCAGGTCCCGCCCCGTCAGTAAGTGTCACACCCAGGTCCCCCGCCCCGTCTGTGAATGTCACACCTAGGTCCCACCCTGTCAGTAAGTGTCACGACCAGGTCTCCCGCCCCGTCAGTGGGTGTCACACCCAGGCCCGCCCTGTCAGTGAGTGTCACACACAGGTCCCCCGCCCTGTCAATGAATGTCACACCCAGGTCCCGCCCTGTCAGTAAGTGTCACACCCAGGTCTCCCGCCCTGTCAATGAATGTCACACCCAGTTCCCGCCCTGTCAGTAAGTGTCACAGCATTACATGTATCTACAGAACCCATATTCCGGATTCTACAGTTTCCCATCAGTATTTTTAGTTTACATACACTGTGGAAATTTTAAACGTGTATCAAAACTGTGATATTTGTCATGAGAATAATATTGGGAGTTGAAGTTGCGTTGATATTAATCAACCAGAATGTAATTACTGATTGAAAAACGGTCATGTATTACTCTCGTGGGAAGCGAGCAGGATTTTTAATCAGACTGTAGGGCAATCAGGCGATTTACGGAAATAGAGGTCACTTAGGGTAATTGAACGTGGACTAACCATCTATCAGTCCAGTGTCCAGTCAACCAGAAGGAAAATGGGGTAGTCATCACGCTGACTTAGATATGCAAGCAGTGTCCACTCGCGTACAGTATGGGAGAATAAAGCACGCACCATCACGACTTATACATGCATCATGTTGCATCTCTGAAAAATGACTTGATTTCTTACACCTAGGGGTTTTGGAACGGACATTTTTATGGAGAGGTCCTGATAATAATAATGCTTTTTTTCCCCTGCCGTAGGGGAAGGGGGGTATTAGTCGTACCAGGATTCTGTCCGGCGTCCGGCGGCTGGCATCCGGCGTCACATTTCCTTGTGGGCGCAAAAACTCAAAAACTACTGGTCAATTTTTTTTAACTTTTAACATGACATTCCTAGCAACATGGGGATGTGCAGGTGATACCAATATTCAAAATGGCCGCCAGAGCTCAACTCCAAAAACTTTTGTGGGCGAATTTCATATTGAATTGGAGGAGAATGATAAACCATTTTTCTCACTGCACCTAGAGCCATCCAATATCCGTATCGGGATAAAGTCAAACAGACGTATCGGGATAAAGTCAAACAGACCTGTCAAAACTGAACAAATTTGTGAAAAGGGAGCGATACCAGTCTCCAACACCACATGAAGCAGTCGCAGATATTGCTGCCTCCCAAGCAGAATATTTTATCAAATTTGACGCTTTAAGTGGGTATTGGCAATGCCCATTGTCTAATGAAAGTCAACATCTAACAAATTGTATCACCCCATTCGGCAGGTATGTTCCAACGTGCGCCATTTGGGATATGCTCTAACTCTGAACATTACAACCGCCGTATGGATCAGGCGATGGCAGGAATTATACATTTGCGCAAGATCGTGGACGATGTGATTGCCATTGACTCTAATTATACCAATCATGTTAGGCATGTAAGGTCAATTTTGCAGAGGTGTGTAGAAAAGGGAATTTCATTAAAAAGAGAGAAATTTGTGTTCGCCCAAAAGGAAGCTACATTTTATGGCTACGTTGTATCAGGGAATGGGTATTGCATACATCCTCATACAGCTCAAATTATTAGACAATTTCCCACTCCCACTAACCTTACTGACTTGGACTCGCTAATCAGCTTTCAAATTTTACAGACAAAGTAGCTAAAATAATTGAACCAGTCCGTCCCTTTTTGAAGCCCAGAAATGCATTTCGCTGGGACGAGGTTCGCGATAGGACGTTCCAAGAAACTAAAAATGCCTTAACTGAAACACAAGTCCTCGCATATTATGATCCACTAAAACAGACTTCATTACATACAGATGCCAGTCGTCTGAAAGGACTAGGACTTGTCCTTAAACAGCAGCAAGCTGATGGGACGCAGAGAATGATCCATGCTGGTTCAAGATATTTAACCGAAATTGAAAAACGGTATGCTATGATTTAACTTGAAATGCTTGGCGTTGTGTGGAAGATAAATAAGTGCAGGATATTTTTACAAGGACTTTCACATTTTAAGGTTGTTACAGGCCACCGCGCCCTTCTGACAATCCTTAATAAATATCATCTCGATGAGATTGAAAATCCTCGTCTCCAACGTTTACGTATGAAAATTCTGTCATATGAATTCACCGTCACCTGGTGTGCAGGAAAAAATCATCAATCAGATGATGCACTTTCCAGATAACCTGTAAATGACCCTATCCCTGGTGGTGAACTAGCTGACGAAGAAATTGATTTCTACCTCAATGCTGTACTTGAAGAGGTAGAACAAGAAGCAGAGGAATATTTACAGCTATAAGGGATTCGTGAAGCTGCGTCGAAAGACAACTATTACCAGGAACTCCTCCACGTGATTAAAACTGGCTTTCTCTGCATAAATCAGACCTACCTTACTCATTTTGCCATTATCGGCGTATACGTGATCGATTACCAATTGATAATGGCTAAATACTAAGTGGTTGCCGCCTTCTAATACCCAGGGAACTCAGACGTAAGGTTTTAGAAGAATCACATGCCACCAAGGCATGGAACAGACCAAGAGGCGAGCTAGACTCCTCGCTTATTGGCCCGGAATTGACATTGCTATTGAACGTGTTGTTCGTGCTTGTAAGCCTTGCAGTGAGGCATTACCATCACTTCCTAAAGAGTCCATCAAGTTTCATAACAAACCATCCAGAGTATTTGAACACATGTCTACTGATTTAATCAGCCACAGTGGACAAAATTGTATTGTGGTTGCTGATGTCAAGTCCGGGTGGACTACGACACATCGCTTGGGGAACATGTGATATTATTTCAGAGGTCTGCTGCAGTGGCGTAAGACGTCACGAACAGATGGATTATCTCCAGCACAAATAGTGTTTGGACATCCCGCAAGGGATACTCTCCTCGTCCATAAGAGATCGTTTTCCAAAGAATGGCAGACAACAATAAAAGAGGTTGACGCCCGTGCCGCCAATCGCACAGAGAAACTCGAGCGAACCTACAGTACAGCTCATTCGTGACATACGTGTCACGGCAATTCGCGACACGGCACGACATAATAATGGCACGACAAGGCTGGAACTTAAACCTTGGTGAACCTGTGGCACGGCCTGTCGCGACAAGTTGTTCTGACCTGCCGTGACAGCCAGTATGGCCGGTCAAGTCCAGGCATTTTGTGCACATATTTTGTACAAATAAACTACATCTTGTCGCGACCTGTCGTGACGGCCGGTGTGGCCGGACAACTTCAGGCAATTTGTACACAATTTGGCTGAGATTAGTGAATATTCTTCCGGGCATGTTGGGACGGCCAGACATGGTCTGACAAGCATGCACAATTTGTTTACGTACATTGTCTGGACTTGTCTGGACGCTGTTGCGACCACGACATGTCGCGACAACCACATAATGTCGTACCTATGTCGTGCCACAGATAGTCCGGCCATTCAGAATGGCCGGAATTAAGTCTGTTGTGCCGTGTCGCGATTTGTCGCGACACGTACGTCACGAATGAGCTGTGCTGTATAACTTATCTTCTCATCCTTTGCCTGTGTTGACCCTTGGTTCAAAGATCGCAGTACAGGACCATGTTAAAAAGTGGGATAGATTCGGATCTATAATTGAATCTACTCTCTATCCGAGTTAATAAATAGGTATATTCACTCTCTTTCAGAGTAAATCCATTGCCTATGGGAGTTATTTAAACCCTCCTATAGGTGTAAATAACTTCATTAAAAGAGTATCTACTCCCTATCGCAGGCAACAAACGAGTATTCTGATCTTGAATGGATGTAAGCATATTCCGTGTGAGAACTTATACACTCCTTATCGGAGTTTAAAATTGAGTATTGGCATATTAATTCTTGATGCATGTGGCTGAAAACGTGAAAATCATATTATTATTAAATTACGGGTAAATAATATTAATTTTGCAACCAAACTATAGTCATTTTTTCTCAACCAGACTAAAATACAATGGAAGATCTGTAAAATTATAAAATATATTGTGGTGCATCCCTAAAAAATCAAAAACATTTTCATATTTTGTAAAAAAAAAAATTTTAACACCAAAACTATATAACATTTTGCATCCAATAGCAACATGTAATATCGTACAACAAATGATTTTTCACAAAATAATATTAATTAAGGATTAATACATACATGTTAATTTTATACATGCGCCATCCATATAACCCTCTCAATCTACTTGACTTGTTGCCATGTTAGCGAGACACATCAGCAACTCAAGTGGATACAAATCAAAGGTAGAATTAATTAGATAAACCACTTTGTTATTATGTTTGGCAATCCCCTCTACATACTGCATACACAATAGATTTCTTTTCTTAAAAGATGTGGGATGGAAAGCTGTATGTACTTATGGTTCAGTAGTACGTGGACGGAAAGAACCTCACGTACCATGGTGCGGTCCGTTTAACAGTTTTTTGTTCAGCACCTCTGCTGCAGCCGAGGACTCTTTCGATATGTATGTGACTGTTACCGACATTAGCTATTAAGCTAGAGCTTATTACCTCTCCTCCCCATGGCCATTGACTTCTTTGTGCCTCAGATTTTGGCGGTGTGGTACACGCAGTAATTGTATAGTAAAGTGAACAAAACTCGATGAACACATGGTACAATGTGACTTGATTTGATGTCTATTGTTATCATCCGGGCAGCCTTGATCATCGATAAGTATTATCAATTCTCCCAACACATATGTCTAATCACCTATTATCACTATGGTCTAAAAATTCATGGATTCAGTCTCTGGTGATTTGACACAGAATGTCAAAATGTATACTTCCTTAAAGATTAATAGATCAAAAATACAGGAAACTTTGTAAACGTGTATGATGAGTGACCTTTTATGAAAAAACTATCCAAAGGTTTTAGAAGCACAGTACATCGATTTATTTGTCGAGGAGGATCCCTATGTGTAGAGGAAGGTGTATAAACAATATACCAATTCGCAGGGTGCAATGTATTGAGGATGCTTGTGATGTGTTATGGAATTCTCTTCTAAATACATTAGTATCTAAATGTAACAGAATAAGATGGGGCTGATAAAACGTTCTGTGGTCTAAAAACGCATGGATTCAGGCTCTGGTGATTTGGCACAGAATGTCAAAATATATACTTCCTGAAAGCTTAATAGATAAAAAAAATACAGGAAATGTGGTAAAGTTGTATGATAAGGGAGCATTTATAAAAAAAACTGTCCAAAAGTACTGGAAGCACAGTACATCGATTTCATTGTCGAGGTAGATCCATATTTTTAGAGGACGGTGTATTAACGATATTCCAGCTCGCAGGGTGCAATGTACTATACTAAGGATCTTGGTGTTTCGGTTGCTTGTGATGTGTTTTGGAATTCTCTTATAAATACATTAGTATCTAAATGTAACTGAAGGATGGGGCTGATAAAACGTTCTGTTGGTAAAAATCTCCTATAACTGCTAGATCTTACTTGTAGAGTGCACTTGTTTGCAGTAGCTTCGACCATTGTTCTACAGTTTGGTTTACATTTAATTTTGGTATTGCAATGCAAGCATTGGCATCTATTCAGTGGGCACCTGCACGTGTTATACTGAATTAACCTGATTTAATGTGCAATTATGCATTTTTTATTCTTCATGTTATTTTATTAAATATGTATATATTTTTTGGACCACCAGCCTTGAATAGATAATACAGTACATGTAGGCCTACTATACAATGTATGTTTCTGTTGGCCCAGTCATCCAACAATGATTTTTACAGATTTAACTATAATTATGTGCTTTATATTAATTGTTATTGTTTTTGTGTTGATGGAAAACATGTAGGCCTACTATACAATGTATGTTTCTGTTGGCCCAGTCATCAATTTTTATTACAACAATGATTTTTACAGATTTAACTAGAATTACGTGCTTTATATTAATTGTTATTGTTTTTGTGTTGATGGAAATACTGGCATCATGAACTCGGATGAATATCCGCAAAAAAACATAAACTGTATGGTTTGCAATGATTCCCAAAAACAGAAGATAAGCTTATTAAAGCCGCATCAAATAGTTATACAAATAATTGCAAATAATAGCAAAAATAATGTTGAACGTAAAGAATTAGCAAAAAACATAGTGGAAAGTGATTCTTCTGCAGTCAAATTTTAATGCCGTTTATTTATTGTAAAACTACTTCCAATCCTTTAATCCGCATATTTGTAAACAAATTGAAGAGTATTTATCACTCACTAATAATCGGCCATTTTGGATTTTACCCTGCTAAAAATCGTCATATGAATATTCAGAGTAAACAAACTTTGTGTGGCCAGTCCAGACCTTATACGAGACCGTGGTACAAAAAGATTTTGGTAAGGAACTTGTTTCAGTTTTTTTCTAACATTCCCTGTCCACTGCTGTCTATATAGTCGTTTTTAATCCGTTTTATTAGAAGGTTAAAACACAGTTATTGGGAAGAAAATACGTGTTTAAACATCAATATTTGCAAATGTGTTAATTAATGTAGGTCTTTAAATGTTAACATGGTTACGTAGGGGAACGATGCAACTAAGTTATGCGAACAGTAACATTTGAACAATGTATACAATATTATTACTGCATACATCATGCTCCGAGGTGTCGAAAAAAATAGACTATTTTAGTTCAGATGCCCTGTTTTGTGCATTTCTGACGCTCGCCAGCTTTTATATGCTTGCAACAATTCTACTGAACTTTAATTTAAAAGATCTGCTTTTAACAGTAATGCACATGTGATGACCACGATGGGGAAAATAACAAATTGTACATTATATTGGGATTTATAATAATTTTAGTGCTTATCTTTGATTTTTTTCCGAGCTTAAAGCTTAGCTCAGCAGAAATGCTGAACATGTTGTTTGTGACATTTAGTTTCCAGCCAGTGATAGATCTGCGGGAGATGTTAAGCTATATTGATCAGATCAGAAGGCGTACAGATTATTGGCGCCCCTGGCGAGACAGGGTGTAGCGACCTGGA